>CAJHQQ010000192.1:0-303569 GCA_905132885.1 Moricandia moricandioides | reverse complement strand
TTATTGGAGGAACACTAAAAGTCTAAACATCAAACATTATTTGGAGAGAATAAGGTCTTTAACTAGACTCAGTTACATTTCTCTGTATACAATAGCAATGGACTATTTTATTTGGTTGATATGCTTCATATATGTTTGTTATGGAATACGACTCAGAGATCTGTAATTGTGTGTAAACAAGTCACTTAGAAGGTGGATCAAGGCGGAGAGATCCCATTTTGCTCTCTAATGATTTGGACGAAGTTCCATCATCGCAATTATTGTTCTGAGCATCCTGCGAAAGAAAGACATTTAAAAAGACCACAATTGTATCTTTTTGTTTAAGATCTTCACATTTCATATATACGGTTGACTATTATAATTATAGTTTAAAGACTTCGAGTTTACCTGAGGGTTGGGGTTTTGCCTAGGAACTAAATTCACTTGCAACTCCTGGTTACAACCAAGAAAATAAATTAATATTGACAGAACATACGTAAATTTGAAGTTTCTTATAATACGAACCGTAATGTCGTTTAGATTGAAGTGGTAAAACCCTGGGATAGGTACATATCTTCCATCCATCTTCTGCACAACTCCTGTAATAGACCACATGCAAAAATCATTTGAGTCACAACAACATAAAACTAAATAGAAAATTAACAAACGAAAGTAGAAACACTCTTTCAAATTTTGCTGACAAGTTTTAACCATAAAATCAACCAGATTCTACGATAATTTTGAATAGAAAACCTAATATTTTCAAAGATCCACCATTACTCATGACGTTAATAGTGATCACTTACCGTCCTTGATTCCAAAAAGAGAACCATTTGATTGTGGCCAAAAATAGTAGACCGATCCACGAATCCGGTCTCCGGTACTCCTCGACTTGAAGCTAACGGTAGTTCCTAACGGTAATCCTTGGAAGATTCTATTATTTTCGTTCGCCATTATTGAAGAAGCTGTGGCTGATTTGGTGTATGTGTTTTTCTAATTTTATTGGAAGTTTTGGTTGTTCTCTGATTCAGGGCAGAGTAATGCTATAATCATGTGTGTTTATAAGCGATGACAAGTTTGCTTCCATATTCTTCTCTTCTAAACCAAAAGCCAATTACTTTCTTTTCCTTCAAATACTTTCTCTATTCAGGAAAATACTGATAAAGTTACTTTCTTACAACCAATTTCGTCAACTTCTTGACATTTTTTTCCTTCACATTTATTTCTGTTTCAACTTTATTACTCTTTTTGTTCAGCTGACTTTGCATGGACGTGGTGTTTTTATATTTACCCAACCATACAAAAAAACAAAACTATGTCCATGCATTTTTAAATACACTTTATGCCAATATACAGCTGTTTATTATATTTGCAGGCAGAATTAAACATGTGTATGCTATTTCAATTGGCAATAAGACATTAACGTATAAGAAATCGTGTTATCTTTAGCTCAAGTGATAATGCTTTTTATACGCAGATGAATGTAGATATTATTGACCTCGATATAGTTTTCAAGAATGTAAAACGTGCACTTCATCGAGGAACTGTTCTTGAGGTACCTTCCCCATTTAAGAAAATGAATTAATTTCATACCACCTAGATAGTTGTGCATATGCATTCGTAGGATTGATACGTGGCAACTGGCATTTAAGCATTAGTCGTTCAGTTGGACATAATGGAAAACTGAGTATAATAAGGCAAAACAAAGTTTTTTAAAAACATGGAAATAAATGAAAAATAATTGATAAACAAAAGGACTCAAATAGCTCGTTATATAGTAGTGGAAAAATTTCATAAAAATATCTCAACTAAACTTTATTAAGCTTTTTAATACCTAAATTTATTCGAAACCTAGTTTAATACTCTAACTAATTATTTTACTTATTTTAATATATAAAATTTTAAAAGCCTGTCTATTTTAATACCCAAATTTTATTTATTTTAATTAAAAATACTAGTAAGTTTCAAACAAAATTTAAAAAAACTTCAAAACCTAAACGAAAATATAAATATTTTCTAATTTTTTTAATCTTTAGAAAGAAGGTAAATAAATTATTGATTTGTTTTTAAAAAAATTAATAATTAATTTTGAATGAATTTGTTTTCTATTTCAGAAAATCTACTAAATTCAATATTTTAAAATATAAAATTTTGTTACAAAATTTAAGATTATAAAAAAGTTAGTTTCTTTTATTTTTAAAACAAATAATAAAATTAGAATTTTTGAGAGTTTGTTTTGTAAATTTTAGAGATTTTTTAGTTTCATTTGAAATTAATTTGTATTTTAACTAACATAAGTCAATTTTAGGTAGTAAAATGAGCATAATTTAAAATTTTGTATATTAAAATGAGAAAAATAATTAGTTGAGGTATTAAATTGGGTAGCAAAAAATTTAAGTATTAAAAAACTTAATGAAATTTAGTTAATGTATTTTTATGGAATTTTCCCTATAGTTAGTTGTCTAGTAGATCATAGCTCGTTATATAGTAGTTTTCTACTAATCTATAATTATCATTTAAAAATGATTATTTGAAAAGTTAAAACCAAAAACACAAGTTTTTTTTATTAAACAATATTTTATTAAAGATAATTACAAAAATTGCAAATAAGATTATACTAATTAGACATGTTTCAAATAATATATTAATAAAATATATTTCGGATCTAAAATACTAAATCTCATATTTTTTAAAAAAAATTATATTCAAATATAAACTATTTGATAAAAAAAATCATTTTTAAATATTCAGTATTATATAATTTTTTTATGATTAAAGATATAGTACAACTTGTTCATAAGCAACCATTATAATATCTAACAAAAAAAATCAATACAAATTTTAAATAACTAACATATATCTTTTAGAATATAATTATTAAATTAAAATAATTTTAATGTAATAGTTTATCATCTACTATTAGAATTATGTAATATAAATATAACTACAATCGTAAACAGATAATATTACTTAAAAATCAATTAACATAGTCAAACTATATGGATCAAATCATAATATAGACTAACATAAATTACATATTTCAAATTTTTTTTTTTACATCACTTCAAAATGTTTTAGGATATGCACACACTTTAGCTAAGCATGGACCTCTATGTTTTATCGTTCATGTATATTTAAACAGAAAGTTTGTATCATGATCACAAAACTCTTTTAAAATAATGCTACTAATACTTCTCAAGTTATGTTAGGAACGAATTATTACTGGAGGTTTCAGATTTGATGATTACAAATGAAATGATGATAGAACCGATTGCATGAGGCAACACATAACCTATCAAATTTAGTCGTTAGTTCGTTAATCATACACATTTATATATATATATATATATATATATACTGTGCACTTATACGCATTTAACTGTTTATTTAAGCAGAGATCATTTATGCAAATATCATTTTTTCCATCTGCTTCATTTAGCAAGTTAGACGAATCATACACAACTAGTTCTTTTCAAGAAGAAAAATATGATTATGCCTTGTATGATATGTAAAACAGTTTGTATTAGATGAAACTAAAGTGGGTTTTGACCAATGGATACTGTTAGATAAAAAGTTGAGAAATTGTCAAAACTATTATATTTTTTATTTTTACCTTAATTATATTTACTTTTGGTTTCAAAGAGGTAAATAAACATTTATAACCATATGGTTAACTAATCTAAACTTAGTGTTTAGACTTGAAGGATCGAGTTTTAGAGGATAAAATTTAGAATTTAAATAAAAATATAAATAAATACTTAAAACTAAAATAAAATTTGGAAAAATAGTTTCAAAAATCATTTTTGACTTTTAATGTGAAAGAATCGGAAAAAAAATCGAAAAAGAAAATTCAAAAAAATTCAAGAAACAGTTATACAATTTTTTTGACTTGAGAAGATATTATTCAAAAACTTAAAATTTTTTTTTTATTTTTATTTATTTAAATAATTATTTATATATATAAATCAAAGGGCATAAATGCATTTTGTCTCTTTAATAAAATCTTATACATATGTATTTATAAAAATATCCATTTAAAAGAGTTAAACATGAATAATTTTACTAAATAGAAGGTAAAATCAAAATCCCTTAAAAATTAAGTAGCATCTAATAAATTTAGTTGTTGTTAGTTTGTTTACCTTAACTCATCTAACTATTTAGCTAGCCGGATTCTTTGGTCAAACTCACTTTAGTTTTCTCTAATACAATCGGTTCACATAATCATAAAAAGCATAATCATATTTTTCTTCTTGAGCAAGAGAATCAGTTGCTTATGATTAGCCTACCCTGCTGAATTAACCAGAAGGAATAAATGATCTCTGCATGCTTTTTATTTAGTCTTTGACGTAGGTAGTCACTTTACTTAATTAAATAGATGTGCATGAAGTGAGAATAAATAAAAAATTCCATGACAAATTATTAAAAATTCAAATTTGAAAATATGTAATTTAAAAACTATTATTTTTTATTTATTTATTCTTTATTTTTATTATTTATTTAAATAATTATTTATGTTTATATATCTATAAAGTAAATGTTTTTAAAAGTTAAAATATGATTTGCATGGGTGAGTAGATCAAAATCTAATAAATCCTGAACTGGATCATGATGAAACACTTATCATATACTACTATTATATTTTTCTAATTATTATTACTTATGCCATTCGGTCCTCATAAACGAATCCTAGAACCTAAATTAAATGCTTATGGTGATGATTAAAAAAAACTGATCGCTCTAAAAACACACAAAATTTTATTTGATTTGATTTCGGCTAAATTGAAATGCTCGACCTAAATCATTAGTGTTATATGTTGTTACTTACTATTTAACATACGTAGCTATTCTATATTAGTTAAACCGGTAGAATATATTCACAAATGTTGAATAACCAGAATATACTAAAATTGATTGAATAACCAGACGATACCAACAAATGTTGTTTGTAGATAAAATCCTTTTAATGGAAAGTCCTAGAAACATGAGTTTCATTGTTAGATCTTTTGGTATTTTTAAGAGCAAAAAAGTCCTAGAAAAATGAGTTTGATTTGTTATATAAAACCTAAAAAATATTACCTGCTTTCGTTAGTTTAATTTACTTGAATATAGAGATATAAGTATTCAATCAAATATAATTACTTTATCATTTTCAGAAAGTGTAATTTATGAAATATTTGTTAACATATCCGGTCAGATTAAATTCGACTTCGTTTAAAAAAAAACACTCGTCGGTTTAGAATTAAACTTTGATTCACATTGATAACTACAGTTAGGTTAGGATGCCAAGTTCTATGGAAACGGCTAGCATTTGTTCTTTTAGATGACACATTCACCAAGAAACAGAGAACAATACCTTCATTAATAAATTTAAAGCAAACCAGACAATCTTACTACATTGTCACTCATTGTACTTTTATTGGAGGAACACTAAAAGTCTAAACAGTCTTTGACTAGACTCAATGACATTTCTCTGTATACAATAGTAATGGACTATTTTATTTGGTTGATATGCTTCATATATGTTTGTTATGGAATGACGCAGAGATCTGTAATTGTGTGTAAACAAGTCACTTAGAAGGTGGATCAAGGCAGAGAGATCCCATTTTGCTCTCTAATGATTTGGACGAAGCTCCATCATCACGATTATTGTTCTGAGCATCCTGCTGAAAGAAAGACATTTAAAGAATACCACAATTGTATCCATTTGTTTAAAATCTTCACATGTCATATATACGGTTGACTATTCTAATTATAGTTTAAAGACTTCGAGTTTACCTGAGGGTTGGGGTTTTGCCTAGGAACTACATACACTTGCAACTCCTGGTTACAACCAATAAAACAGTTTAATATTGACAGAAACTACTTAAATTTGAAGAAAGAAAGATATTTAAAGAATACCAACACTGTATCCCTTTGTTTAAGAACTTCACATTTCATATATAAGGTTGACTATTCTAATTATAGTTTAAAGACATTAAGTTTACCTGAGGGTTGGGGTTTTGCCTTTTCACTTGCAACTCCTGGTTACAACCAAGAAAACAACTTAATATTGACAATACAAATTTAGATTGAAGTGGTTACTACATTTCTTATAATACGAACCGTAATGTCGTTTAGATTGAAGCGGTTATACCCTAGGAGAGGTACATAGCTTCCATCCATCTTCCGCACAACTCCTGTAAAAGACCACATGCAAAAATCTTTTGAGTCACAACAACATAAAACTATATATAAAATTAACAAACGAAAGTAGAAACACTCTTTCAAATTTTGCTGACAAGTTTTACCCATAAAATGAACCAGATTCTACGATAATTTTGAATAGAAAACCTAATATTTTCAAAGATCCACCATTAATGATAAAGTTAAAGTGATCACTTACCGTCCTTGATTCCAAAAAGGGAACCATTTGATTGTGGCCAAAAATAGTAGACCGATCCGCGAATCCGGTCTCCGGTACTCCTCAACTTGAAGCTAACGGTAGTTCCTGTGGTTAATTCTTGGAAGATTCTAGAATTTTCGTTTGCCATTATTGAAGAAGCTGTGGCTGATTTGGTGTATGTGTTTTTCTTATTTTATGGGAAGTTTTGTTTGTTCTCTGATTCAGGGCAGAGTAATGCTATAATCATATGTGTATTTATAAGCGTGACAAGTTTGATTCAATATTCTTCTCTTCCAAACCAAAAGCCAATTACTTTCTTTTCCTTCAAATACTTTCTCTATCTATTTAGGAAAACATACTGATAGAGTTACAATTTCGTCACATTCTTGACATTTTTTCCTTTAACATTTATTTCTGTTTCAACTTTATTTACTCTTTTTGTTCAGCTGACTTTGCATGAACGTGGTTTTTTTTACATTTACCCAACCATACAAAAAAACAAAACTATGTCCATGCATTTTTAAATACACTTTATGCCAAAATACAGCTGTTTATTATATTTGCAGGCAGAATTAAACATGTGTATACTATTCAATTGGCAATAATTATATTTAGCTCTAATGCTAATGCTTTTTATACGCAGATGAATGTAGATATTATTGACCTCGATATAGTTTTCATGAATGTAAAACGTGCACTTCATCGAGGAACTGTTCTTGAGGTACCTTCCCCATTTAAGAAAATGAATTAATTTCATACCACCTAGATAGTTAGATGTGTGCATATGCATTCGTAGTATTGATACGTGGCAACTCGAATTTAAGCATTAGTCGTTCGGTTGGACATAGTGGAAAACTGAGTATCACATGGAAAACAAAGTTTTTTTAAAACATGGAAATAAATGAAAAATAGTTTTTTTTTGTAACTTATAAATGAAAATAGTTGATAAACAAAAGGACTGAAATAGCCCGTTATATAGTAGTTGTCTAGTAGATTATAGCTCGTTGTATAGTAGTTTTCAACTAATCTATAAGTATCATTTAAACATGATTATTTCAAAAGTTAAAACCAAAAACACAAGTTTTTTTCATTAAAAAATATTTTATTAAAGATGATTATAAAAATTCGCAAATAAGATTATGCCAATTAGACATGGTTCAAACAATATATTAATAAAATATGTTCCGGATCTAAAATACTAAATCTCATATTTTATTTTATTTTGTTTTATATTCAAATATATTTTTTTGATAAAACAAATAAATTTTATTTTAAATATTCAGTATTATATAATTTGTTTTAGGATTAAAGATATAGTACAACTTCTTCATAAGCAACCACTATAATATCTAACAAAGAAAAATCAATTCAAATTGTAAATAACTAACATCTATCTTTCTTAGAATATAATTATTAAATTAAAATAATTTTAGTGTAATAGTTAAATCATCTACTATTAGAATTATGAAATATAAATATAACTACAATCTTAAACAGATAATATTACGTAAAAATCAATTAACATAGACAAACTATATGGATCAAACCATAATACAGACTAACATAAATTACATATTTCAAATTTCTTTTTTTACATCACTTCAAAATGTTTTAGGATATGCACACTTTTTAGCTAAGCATGGACCTCTCTAGATAAAATGTTTTATCGTTCATGTATATTTAAACAGAAAGTTTGTATCATGATCATAAAACCTTTTTAAAATAATGCTACTAATACTTCAAGTTATGTTAGGAACGAATAATTACTGGAGGTTTCAGATTTGATGATTACAAATGAAATGATGATAGAACCGATTGCATGAGGAAACACATAACCTATCAAATTTAGTCGTTAGTTCGTTAATCATATGCATATATATATATATCTATGTGCACTTATACGCATTTAACTGTTTATCTAAGCAGATATTAGAGGTGGATATATCGGTTTAGTTTCGGATTCGGTTTGGTTTTGTTAATTTGAGTTTTATAAAACTTAACCAAAGTAGATTTGGTTGGGGTTTGGTTTGGATTTAATTTGGTTAGGTTTAGTTCGGTTTGATTATAAAATATATCGGTATTAGTTTGATTATAAAACTAATTAACATACTAAAAGACTATTTGCATCTACATTTATCTTTATTGATTCTAGAAGAATTTATATTAGATAATCTTACTTTTAGACAATAGAAATTAGAGAATTTACGAGACAAAACGGCGACAAGACTTTGATGATTAATAGTTTTTAGTTTTTTTTTGGTACAATCTTTAGGTATTACATATTAGGATTAGAACTAAAGAATTTATATAAGAGTATTATTTGTATCATAACCTAAAAACATAGAAGTTAAAAAAAAAGAACCTTAACTAAATAATTCTCAATATGTTAATATATATATATATATATAATTTATTAATAGATAAAAACATATTGGATTATCGGTTTAGTTCGGTTTAAAACCAAACCAAACTATTTGGGTTGAATAAAATATAAACCAATTGAGTTATGTAAAAAATACGCTTTAATTTAGTTCGGTTTAACTTCGGTTGGGTTCAACCGGTTCGGTTCGGTTTGGGTTTTTTGCCCACCCCTAGTAGAGATCATTTATGCAGATATCATTTTTTCCATCTGCTTCATTTAGCAAGTTAGGCGAATCCTACGCAACTGATTCTTTTCAAGAAGAAAAATATGATTATGCCTTTTATGATTATGTAAAACCGATTGTATTAGATGAAACTAAAGTGGGTTTTGACCAATGGGTACTGTTAGATAAGAAGTTGAAAAATCAAAACTATCACTTTTCAGTATATTTTTTTCATTTTTTTAATTATATTTACTTTTGATTTTAAAGAGGTAAATAGACATTTATAACCTTAGGATTAACTAATATAAACTTAATGTTTAGATTTGGGGGATAAATTTTTAGAGAGTAGAATTTAAAATTTTAGTAAAAGTATAAATAAATACTTAAAACCAAAATAAAAAATTTGAAAAATAGTTTCAAAAAGAATTTTTTGATTTTTTTCTAAATGTGAAAAAATCAGCAAAAAAATCGAAAAAAAAATCAGAAAAAATTATAAAAAAATTTGGATTTGAAAATGTATAATTCGAAAAATTAAAAAAAAAATATTTCTATTTTTATTTTTTATTTATTTAAATAATTATTTATATTTATAAATTAATGGCATAAATATTTTTTGCCTCTTTAATGGAATCTTATACATAAGAATTTTAATCCATTTAAAAGAGGCAAACATGAATAATTGTACTAAATAGAAGGTAAAATTGTAATTTCCCTTAAAAATTAAGATAGCATCTAATAAATTTAGTTGCTAGTTTGTTTACCATAACGCATCTAACTATTTATCTAGCCGCATTCTTTGATCAAACTCACTTTAGTTTCATCTAATATTATCGGTTCACATAATCATAAAAAGCATAATCATATTTTTCTTCTTGAGCAAGAGAATCAGTTGCGTATGATTTGCTTACCCTGCTGAATTAACCAGAAGGAATAAATGATCTCTGCACTCGCTTTAATTAATTAAATAGATGTGTCATGAAGTGAGAATAAATAGAAATTTCCATAAAAAATATTAAAATTTAAATTTGAAGATATACAATTCAAAAACTATTATTTTTATTTATTTATTTATTTTTCTTTATTTTTTCTTTTATTTTTATTTAAATAATTATTTATGTTTATATATCTATAGAGTAAATGTATAAGTTTTTTTTACTGTATAATGAAAAAATATTTATGAAAATATCTCTGAATAAAAATAAACATGAATACTAAAAATAAGATTAAAGTAGAATTTTCCAAAACAAAATACATCTACACTAATCCAAATGAATCTTGCAGCTACCACCATCAACACTATTGAGGGATCCAACTGTGGCTTTACCCATCATCAGGTGTATTAGTCACCTCATGAACATTGTAATGAGGAGTATTGAGATGCAGAACCATGGCCCAATCGCATTGGAATTGTTTGAAAACATTTTTTTGTGACTATAGTCTAAACATAATCGATTTCACATCTACAAAATGGGGTTTAATGTTTTCTAAACAAAAAATTGTTGTCCATTATCTCTTTCTCGATTATTTTTGGTGGAAGAAAAATCATTTATTTATTTTTATGAAGAGATATGTGTATTATACATTATTATTAAACTTTTTACATTTTTATTAAAATTTGTAGGAAATTAGAAAAAAAATATATCTGAAAATGCAGTATTTTGACAGAGGGAAAACATGCAACAGAGAATTCTTTCTCGTTAATAGTATAAATTAATTAATTTTATCTTTGATTGATTATATATATATATATACATAAATTAATACATATAATATGATATAAAATCAATCTAAAATCATTTTCACTATTTCGTAAATATTAAAACATATCAGTTTTTTTACCCAAAATAAATAGTCTGTTTACACTATATATAATAACAATTTTTAAAGTTTTAATATACATGAATAGTATAAAATTTACATAAAAATAAATAATAATTCAAATAATTACTTACTTATTTTATTAGTAATAATTTTATATGCGCTAAAAGTTCGAAATACAAAACAACATTCAATATTGTATATAACTAGTAATATAAGACAAAATAACATTCAATACAAATAATAATCTAATACTAATATCACAATATTTATATACAATAAATATATATATGATATGTTTTTAAAAGTTAAAATATGATTTGCATGGGTGAGTAGATCAAAATGAAAATCTAATAAATCCTGAACTGGATCATGATGAAACACTTATCATATACTATATTACAGTTTTTCTAAATATTATTACTTATGCCATTCGGTCCTCATAAATGAATCCTAAAACCTAAATTAAATGCTTATGGTGATGATTAAAAAAACTGATCATTCTAAAAAACACTAAATTTTATCTGATTTGATTTCGGCTAAGTTGAAATGCTCGACCTAAATCATTAGTGTTATATGTTGTTACCTACTATTTAACATATGTAGCTATTCTAAGTATAAGTTAAACCGGTAGAATATATTCACACATCCACGGAAAAATTGCCGCCAGGCGTAAGGTCGGTCGAAGGCGGAGGAGCCGGTGGTGACTTATCGTATACCTTATGGGCTGTTTTCAGGCCCACTTTGGCCTAAGATGATTATGGGTTTTGATTTGTTATATCAAAACTTAGAAATATTACATGCTTTCGTTAGTTTAATATAATAGAATATAGAGATATAATTATTCAATCAAATATAGTTACGTTATCATTTTCTGAATGTGTAGTTTATGAGTTATTTGTTAACATATCCGGTCAGATTAAATTCGACTTCGTTTTAAAAGATACTCGTCGGTTTAGAATTAAACTGTGCTTCAAATTGATAACTACAGTTAGGTTAGGATGCCAAGTTCTATGAAAACGACTAGCATTTGTTCTTTTAGATGACACATTCACCAAAAAAAGGAAAAAGAAACAGAGAACAATACCTTCATTAATTCATTTATTTGGAGGAACACTAAAAGTCTAAACACCAGACATTATTTGGAGAGAATAAGACTCAGTTACATTTCTCTGTATACAATAGCAATGGACTATTTTATTTGGTTGATATGCTTCATATATGTTTGTTATGGAATACGACTCAGAGATCTGTAATTGTGTGTAAACAAGTCACTTAGAAGGTGGATCAAGGCGGAGAGATCCCATCTCGCTCTCGAATGATTTGGATGAAGCTCCATCATCACGATTATTGTTCTGAGCATCCTGTGAAAGAATATCACAATTGTATCCCTTTGTTTAAGATCTTTCACTTTTCATATATACGGTTGACTATTCTAAGTATAGTTTAAAGACTTTAAGTTTACCTGAGGGTTGGGGTTTTGCCTAGGAATTACATTCATTTGCAAATCCTGGTTACAACCAAGAAAACAATTTAATATTGACAGAAGATATGTAAATTTGAGGTTTCTTAATAATACGAACCGTAATGTCGTTTAGTTTGAAGTGGATAAACCCTCGGAGAGGTACATATCTTCCACCCCCCCTCCGCACAAATCCTGTAAAAGACCACATGCAAAAATCATTTGAGTCACAACAACATAAAACTAAATATAAAATTAACAAACGAAAGTAGAAACACTCTTTCAAATTTTGTTGTCAAGTTATTCAAATTTTGAATAGAAAACCTAATGTTTTCAAAGATTCCACCATTATTCATGAAGTTAATAGTGAACTAACCGTCCTGGATTCCAAAAAGAGAACCATTTGATTGTGGCGAAATATAGTAGACCAATCCATGAATCCGGTCTCCAGTACTTCTCGACTTGAAGCTAACGGTAGTTCCTATGGTTAATTCTTGGAAGATTCTATGATTTTCGTTCGCCATTATTGAAGAAGCTGTGGCTGATTTGGTGTATGTGTTTTTCTAATTTTATTGGAAGTTTTGGTTGTTCTCTGATTCAGGGCAGAGTAATGCTATAATCATGTGTGTTTATAAGCGATGACAAGTTTGCTTCCATATTCTTCTCTTCTAAACCAAAAGCCAATTACTTTCTTTTCCTTCAAATACTTTCTCTATTCAGGAAAATACTGATAAAGTTACTTTCTTACAACCAATTTCGTCAACTTCTTGACATTTTTTTCCTTCACATTTATTTCTGTTTCAACTTTATTACTCTTTTTGTTCAGCTGACTTTGCATGGACGTGGTGTTTTTATATTTACCCAACCATACAAAAAAACAAAACTATGTCCATGCATTTTTAAATACACTTTATGCCAAAATACAGCTGTTTATTATATTTGCAGGCAGAATTAAACATGTGTATACTATTCAATTGGCAATAATTATATTTAGCTCTAATGCTAATGCTTTTTATACGCAGATGAATGTAGATATTATTGACCTCGATATAGTTTTCATGAATGTAAAATGTGCACTTCATCGAGGAACTGTTCTTGAGGTACCTTCCCCATTTAAGAAAATGAATTAATTTCATACCACCTAGATAGTTAGATGTGTGCATATGCATTCGTAGGATTGATACGTGGCAACTGGCATTTAAGCATTAGTCGTTCAGTTGGACATAATGGAAAACTGAGTATAACAAGGCAAAACAAAGTTTTTTAAAAACATGGAAATAAATGAAAAATAAGTGATAAACAAAAGGACTGAAATAGCTCGTTATATAGTAGTGGAGAAATTTCATAAAAATACTCCAACTAAATTTTATTAAGCTTTTTGATATCTATTTTTTTTCGAAACCTAGTTTAATACTCCAACTAATTATTTTGCTTATTTTAATATATGAACTTTTAAAATTATGTCCATTTAAATACCCAAATTTTATTTATTTTAATTAAAAATACTAGTAAGTTTCAAACAAAATTTAAAAAAACTTCAAAACCTAAGCGAAAATATGAACATTTTCCAATTTTATTTTTAATCTTTAGGAAAAAAGGTAAATAAATTATAGATTTTTTTAAAAAACAATAATAATTAATTTTGAATGTAAAAAATGAATTTATTTTCTATTTCAGAAAACATACTAAATTTAATAATTTAAAATATAAAATTTTGTTACAAAATATAAGATTATAAAAAAGTTAGTTTCTTTTATTTTTTCAAACAAATAATAAAATTAGAAAGAGAATTTTTTTGTAAATTTTAGAGATTTTTTAGTTTCATTTGAAATTAATTAGTATTTTAACTAACATAAGTAAATTTTGGGTAGGAAAATGAGCATAATTTAAAATTTTGTATATTAAAATAATTAGTTGAGGTATTAAACTAAGTAGCAAAAAAAATTTAAGTATTAAAAATTTAATGAAATTTAGTTAAGGTATTTTTATGGAATTTCCCCTATAGTTAGTTGTCTAGTAGATCATAGCTTGTTATATAGTAGTTTTCTACTAATCTATAAGTATCAATTAAAAATGATTATTTCAAAAGTTAAAACCAAAAACACAAGTTTTTTTATCAAACAATATTTTATTAAAGATAATTACAAAAATTTGCAAATAAGATTATACTAATTAGACATGTTTCAAATAATATATTAATAACATATATTTAGGATCTAAAATACTAAATCTCATATTTTATTTAAAAAATATATTTAAATATAAACTATTTGATAAAAAAATCATTTTAAAATATTCAGTATTATATAATTTGTTTTATGATTAAAGATATAGTATAACTTCTTCATAAGCAACCAATATAATATCTAACAACAAAAATCAATACAAATTTTAAATAACTAACATATATCTTTTTAGAATATAATTATTAAATTAAAATAATTTTAATGTAATAGTTATATCATCTACTATTAGAATTATGTAAAATAAATATAACTACAATCTTAAACAGATAATATTACTTAAAAATCAATTAACATAGTCAAACTATATGGATCAAATCATAATATAGACTAACATAAATTACATATTTCAAATTTATTTTTTTACATCACTTCAAAATGTTTTAGGATATACACACTTTAGCTAAGCATGTACCTCTATGTTTTATCGTTCATGTATATTTAAACAGAAAGTTTGTATCATGATCACAAAACTTTTTTAAAATAATGCTACTAATACTTCTCAAGTTATGTTAGGAACGAATTATTACTGGAGGTTTCAGATTTGATGATTACAAATGAAATGATGATAGAACCGATTGCATGAGGCAACACATAACCTATCAAATTTAGTCGTTAGTTCGTTAATCATACGCATATATATATATATATATTGTGTACTTATACGCATTTAACTGTTTATCTAAGCAGAGATCATTTATGCAGATATCATCTTTTTTCATCTGCTTCATTTAGACGAATCATACGTAACTAGTTCTTTTCAAGAAGAAAAATATGATTATGTAAAACAGTTTGTATTAGATGAAACTAAAGTGGGTTTTTACCAATGGGTACTGTTAGATAAAAAGTTGAGAAATTGTCAAAATTATTATATTTTTCATTTTTACCTTAATTATATTTACTTTTGGTTTTAAAGAGGTAAATAAACATTTATAACCATATGATTAACTAATCTAGATTTAGTGTTTAGATTTTAGGGATCGAGTTTTAGAGGATATGATTTAGAATTTAAATAAAAATATTAATACATACTTAAAACTAAAATAAAATTTTGAAAAATAGTTTCAAAAATCATTTTTGACCTTTTTAATGTGAAAAAAATTGAAAAAGAAAATTCGAAAAAAATTCAGGAAACAGTTATACATTTTTTTTTGATTTGAGAAGATATAATTCAAAAACTTAAAAAATATTTTTATTTTATTTTTTATTTATTTAAATAATTATTTATATTTATAAATCAAAGGCATAAATGTATTTTGTCTCTTTAATAAAATCTTATACATATGTATTTTTAAAAATATCCATTTAAAAGAGTTAAACATGAATAAATTTACTAAATAGAAAGTAAACCATAATCCCTTAAAAATTAGGTAGCATCTAATAAATTTAGTTGTTGTTAGTTTGTTTACCTTAACTCATCTAACTATTTAGCTAGCCGCATTCTTTGGTCAAACTCACTTTAGTTTTATCTAATACAATCGGTTCACATAATCATGAAAAGCATAATCATATTTTTCTTCTTGAGCAAGAGAATCAATTGCTTATGATTAGCCTACCCTGCTGAATTAATCAGAAGGAATAAATGATCTATGCACGCTTTTTATTTAGTCTTTGACGTAGGTATTCACTTTACTTAATTAAATAGATGTGCATGAAGTGAGAATAAATAAAAAATTCTATGAAAAATTATTAAAAATTCAAATTTAAAAATATATAATTTAAAAACTATTATTTTTATTTATTTATTTATATATTTATTTTCTTTATTTTTATTATTTATTTAAATAATTATTTATGTTTATATATCTATAAAGTAAAAGTTTTTAAAAGTTAAAATATGATTTACATGGGTGAGTAGATCAAAATCTAATAAATCCTGAACTGGATCATGATGAAACACTTATCGTATACTACTATTATATTTTTCTAATTATTATTACTTATGCCATTCGGTCCTCATAAACGAATCCTAGAACCTAAATTAAATGCTTATGGTGATGATAAAAAAACTGATCGCTCTAAAAACACACAAAATTTTATGTGATTTGATTTCGGCTAAGTTGAAATGCTCGACCTAAATCATTAGTGTTATATGTTGTTACCTACTATTTAACATACGTAGCTATTCTATATAAGTTAAGCCGGTAGAATATATTCACAAATGTTGAATAACCAGATTATACTAAAATTGATTGAATAACCAGACGATACCAACAAATGTTGTTTGTAGATAAAATCCTTTTAATGGAAAGTCCTAGAAACATGAGTTTGATTGTTAGATATTTTTTGGTGTTTTTAAGAGCAAAAAAGTCCTAGAAAAATGAGTTTGATTTGTTATATAAAACCTAAAAAATATTACCTGCTTTCGTTAGTTTAATTTACTTGAATAGTAGGTGACTGGTCCGCACCCTGTGCGGGTATAAACAGATTCAAATTATGGATTAAGTAATACAAAGTTTTAGCAGTAATGGATTTATATCATAAGACCACCGTCTTTGGGAGAAAGCATCAGACACCAGAAAATGTTGGTACTCGAATTTTATACGGATGAGATGGAACAAAGTAACTTTAATATCAAGAGGTAGTCGTTCCGGTATGCATAATTAGTACGTCCTATATATATACAAAGTGAAACTAATTATTACATGTATTAACTAATTATAAGGAAACTAATTATTACATGTATTAACTAATATTTTTGCGCAAGTAATTTATTTGTTATAAGGAAACTAATTATTACATGTATTAACTAATCATAAGGAAACTAATTATTACATGTATTAACTAATATTCTTGCGAAAGTAATTTATTTGTTATAAGGAAACTAAATATTACATATATTAACTAATCATAAGGAAACTAATTATTACATGTATTAACTAATATTCTTGCGCAAGTAATTTATTTGTTATAAGGAAACTAATTATTCCATATATTAACTAATATTCTTGCGCAAGTAATTTATTAACTAATTATGTAAGTCATTTGGAAAGTGATGTTAATTGGTCATTAAATTATGTTTTCCCTTGCAATTAGTGGGATCGATGAATTAAAAGGTGGGATCGATTTTAGTGGTATTTTCCTATTATAGTGGGATCGATGAATTAAAAAAATAATAAAGAAATTCCAAAAAATCAACCAATCAAATGTCTCAAATTTTTCTGAGAAGCTTTGTATGAGTGACATGTGGCAAAGTGACTTCTCTTTTAATATATAGAGGGATAGAGATATAAGTATTCAATCAAATATAATTACTTTATCATTTTCAGAAAGTGTAATTTATGAGTTATTTGTTAACATATCCGGTCAGATTAAATTCTACTTCGTTTAAGAAAAACACTCGTCGGTTTAGAATTAAACTTTGATTCACATTGATAACTAAAGTTAGGTTAGGATGCCAAGTTCTATGGAAACAGCTAGCATTTGTTCTTTTAGATGACACATTCACCAAGAAACAGAGAACAATACCTTCATTTATTAATTTAAATCAAACCGGACAATCTTACTACATTGTCACTCATTGTACCTTTATTGGAGGAACACTAAAAGTCTAAACAGTGTCTGACTAGACTCAATGACATTTCTCTGTATACAATAGTAATGGATTATTTTATTTGGTTGATATGCTTCATATATGTTTGTTATGGAATACGACGCAGAGATCTGTAATTATGTGTAAACAAGTCACTTAGAAGGTGGATCAAGGCGGAGAGATCCCATTTTGCTCTCTAATGATTTGGACGAAGCTCCATCATCACGATTATTGTTCTGAGCATCCTGCTGAAAGAAAGACATTTAAAGAATACCACAATTGTATCAATTTGTTTAAAATCTTTACATGTGATATATACGGTTGACTATTCTAATTATAGTTTAAAGACTTTGAGTTTACCTGAGGGTTGGGGTTTTGCCTAGGAACTACATACACTTGCAGCTCCTGGTTACAACCAATAAAACAATTTAATATTGACAGAACCTACTTAAATTTGAAGAAAGAAAAATATTTAAAGAATACCAACACTGTATCCCTTTGTTTAAGATCTTCACATTTCATATATAAGGTTGACTATTCTAATTATAGTTTAAAGACTTTAAGTTTACCTGAGGGTTGGGGTTTTGCCTAGGAGCTACATTCACTAGCAATTCCTGGTTACAACCAATAAAGCAACTTAGTATTGACAATACAAATTTAGATTGAAGTGGTTACTACATTTCTTATAACACGAACCGTAATGTCGTTTAGATTGAAGTGGGTAAACCCTGGGAGAGGTACATATCTTCCACCCACCCTCCGCACAACTCCTGTAAAAGACCACATGCAAAAATCATTTGAGTCACAACAACATAAAACTATATATAAAATTAACAAACGAAAGTAGAAACACTCTTTCAAATTTTGTTGTCAAGTTATTCAAATTTTGAATAGAAAACCTAATGTTTTCAAAGATTCCACCATTATTCATGAAGTTAATAGTGAACTAACCGTCCTGGATTCCAAAAAGAGAACCATTTGATTGTGGCGAAATATAGTAGACCAATCCATGAATCCGGTCTCCGGTACTCCTCAACTTGAAGATAACG
This sequence comes from Moricandia moricandioides, assembly GCA_905132885.1. Classification (NCBI taxonomy): domain Eukaryota; kingdom Viridiplantae; phylum Streptophyta; class Magnoliopsida; order Brassicales; family Brassicaceae; genus Moricandia; species Moricandia moricandioides. The sequence continues at coordinate 284,519 of CAJHQQ010000192.1, read as the reverse complement.
GTAGTTCCTACGGTTAATTCTGGGAAGTTTCTTGAATTTTCGTTCGCCATTAATGAAGAAGCCGTGGCTGATTTGGTGTATATGTTGTTCTTATTCTATGGGAAGTTTTGTTTGTTCTCTGATTCAGGGCAGAGTAATGCTATCTATAATCATATGTGTATTTATAAGCGATCACAAGTTTGATTCAATATTCTTCTCTTCCAAACCAAAAGCCAATTACTTTCTTTTCCTTCAAATACTTTCTCTATATATTTAGGAAAAAATACTGATAAAGTTACTTTCTTACAAACAATTTCGTCAACTTCTTGACATTTTTTCCTTCACATTTATTTCTGTTTCAACTTTATTACTTTTTTTGTTCAGCTGACTTTGCATGGACGTGGTTTTTTTACATTTACCCAACCATACAAGAAAACAAAACTATGTCCATGCATTTTTATATATACTTTATGCCAATATACAGCTGTTTATTATATTTTCAGGCAGAATTAAACATGTGTATGCTATTTCAATTGGCAATAAGACATTAACGTATAAGAAATCGTGTTATCTTTAGCTCTAATGCTAATGCTTTTTATACGCAGATGAATGTAGAGAATATTGACCTCGATATAGTTTTCATGAATGTAAAACGTGCACTTCATCGACGAAAAGTTCTAGAGGTACCTTCCCCATTTAAGAAAATAAATAAATTTCATACCACCTAGGTAATTATAAAAATATGATTATACTACCAATTAGACATGTTTCAAATAATACATTAATAAACTATGTTTCCAAATAATCTAAAATACTAAATCTCATATTTTTAATATAATTTGTTTTATTTTCAAATATAAAATATTTGACAAAACAAATAAATTTTATTTTAAATATTCAGTATTATAAAATTTGTTTTACGATTAAAGACATAGTACAACTTCTTCATAAGCAACTATATCTAACAAACAAAAATCAATACAAATTTTAAATAACTAACATCTATCGGTTATAGAATATAGTTATTAAATTAAAATAATTTTAATTTAGTAAAAGCAATAAAGCATCAACTATTAGAATTAAGTAATATAAATAACTACTTTCTGAAAATAGATAATATTACATAAAAATCAAATAAACAGAGTCAAATGATATGGATCAAATCATAACATAGACTAACATAAATTACATATTTCTAAATTATTTATATATATTTCTATATACATATAATATAAAAGTAGATTGAAAAATGAAAATTTGATATTAAATAATATAATTTTAAATGAAAATGTAAATTATATAACCTATCATATACACTAAAACGTAATTTAATTGCATCTCAAAGTTTGATACTTCGTACAAAATAGAACCATAAAAATAAAAACATATAAAAATATTTTCGACTTTTAGAAAGGATTAGCTGTGTATTACTATATCATGTATTTATAGTAAAATAAACCCATAAAAACCATCTTATATTCTCATATTTATGAATAAATTTTATCCAAAAGATTAAATATATAGTAAAAATATTTACTTTTGGCCAGAATATATTATGTCAATAAATTTGTCTTGATCACTGCAAAATTTAAGATGTACACAGAATCATTTCTTCTCAATAGGAACTTGCATTTTACAAAAACGAGAGAGAGAGAGAGAGAGAGAGAGAGAGAGAGAGAGAGAGAGAGAGAGAGAGAGAGAGAGAGAGAGAGAGAGAGAGAGAGAGAGGTCACGCCTCGACATTTTCTTTGGTTTCTCTTTTATTTTTGAAGACACCAGTGAATGGTTAATGTACGGCCGTTGATTTTGAGCTTCTCTTGTTGTTGTGTCTACAGAATATTTGTATTGTCTTTTACTTAAATGTATTTTATTTTTATTTTCCTTTTAAAGTACAATATACTCTTCCTTAAGAGCATCATTAACGGGTGAAAAAAGTGGGGTTCTTATGAGAGGGGTCCCACCATAATCCATAAAAACGTTTCCTAAATCTTTTAATCAAGAACCGTTTTTAATCTGTCTCTTACACTGTTCGTGGGCCCCACGGACACGTGGCGGCCCACGATTGATTCATTTTTTAATTTTTTTTTTTAATTTTTTTTTTCAAAAAAAAAAAAAGAAAATAAGAAACCCTTCTGGGTTTGTGCGATAAAGATGCTCTAAGTAGTCCGGATTGTGTGGCTCTGTTTTCTCATTTTCTACTTTTAGAATGCCACCGCCTGAAACGTTTAAACTGACTAAAGAAGCGGTTGAAGATAGAGCAAGGGACAATTATAGCCAATATGATATTTTTTTTCTTTTGGGGGTGGGCTTATAAAATCCGATTAGCTATCTATCTAGTAAATGGGATTCAAAGGCACTTGTGATCAGACCTTCACTACCATTTACATTTTTAGTCAATTGTTTTTGAATAAAATCATAAATTAGCTACAATATTTGTGGTTGTAATTTTACAAATCTATAAACAGCCTATAGTTTTAAAATTTAAAATGTACAACTATTATGTTGCTTTTGGTCCATTATACAAAAGCAATGTTTAGCCACAAACAAATCAACTTTCATAGATATATAGAGATACATGTAAAGACGAATAGTACACACACGACATACGATAATATATAGAGAAATCATAGAGATGGTGAAAGAAAGATCATATTCATATGATCATTTCCACTTCCTTCGTCCGAATATGCCATGCTTGCCTCGTTTGCCTCCAAACATGCCGTGCTTGCCACGCTTATGCTTCCCTCCAAACATGCCGTGCTTGCCTCGCTTGTACTTCCCTCCACCGAAGAACCCTTTCTTGTACTTTCCACCGTGATGGTGGCCATAACCAGCGTGGTGACTTCCCATTGCAGCCGCCGCTGCTGTTGCTGCTCCAGCTATCAGTCCCCCGACTCCTCCTCCAAGGCCTATTCACAAGATGTGTAAATGATTCATGTGAACCGATCATAACCAAATCTAGCCAAACTAAACCGAAATTATTTATTAACTGTTGGGTTTCATATATGTATCACGAAACCAAACCAAACCAAACCCACATGTATTCTACTTGAATATGTTAACACGAAAACGTAACAAATTTTATATTTGAGAAACTATCCATATAGACCTTTAATTCACATCGCTTAAATTTATATAAAGGTTTAAGAAACTATCCAAACAAGATTCAGAAGAAAAAAAATGATATACACTTGTATTTTAAATTAAATGCATATTTTGAGACCTAGACTATATGAGACTGCACCCAAAACACACAAGTACAAACTACAATCGGTCGGACTCATCTCCAAGGCGAGGTTACGTGCCATTAAAAGAGACATGAGACAGAAAATGAATTAAATAAAGACCTGGACGGTGAGGACCGGGATAACCGGCGGGAGGATAAGCGCCAGGAGGAGGTGGATAAGCAGCAGGTGGATAGCCCTGCGGAGGATAACCTTGCGGAGGGTAACCTTGCTGAGGGTAACCATGGGGCGGTGGGTAAGCTCCTGGCGGCGGAGGAGGATAAGCTCCTGGTGGATACCCATGACCGGGATGATTATGATGTGAGAAGAATCCTTTATCTTGTTCGTGATGCTTGTCTTTACCCATTCTATAATAACATTAAAGATCTTAATTAGAGTTTTTCAAAACAAATTAAATTCATATAAACTAAAGAAAATAAGAAATTCAATATACGATTGATGATGAGAGTTATATTGAGAGTTTATGAATTTACCTGGAATTTAAAATCAAGAGCTACAGAGATAAGAAGATTTATTATATGAATGATGATACAAGATTTGGTAAAATGTAACTATATAGTCTAAGACATTTAGATACATAAATGTGTATATGTAGCGAAAAGAGCTCTTGGCTATTGATTTGAAGCGAAATGGACGCGTTGATGTAGGCTCGTTATAACAACGCATTTTATCTTCTTGCGTTGGTAAATGACACGTGTATTTTATATAATAATAGTGCTGACCATTCATTTACAAATAAAATATTATAATAAGTTAGTTTCCTCCACGATATATCCATCATCCATGGCTCATTTGACTGTATTTTAGCTTCATACAAAAAAAATGCGATCAAATAAAAATGGTCAGAAAAGAATACATAATTAACATTATCCAAAAGCATCTCATATGAAAAACCTAAAACCAACACGAGAATCAGATACTGCAACGCAATACATTGTTCTATCATTCAACACAATTCAAAGACTGCTTCACAATTTCAAAAGATATAATGTCCAAAGATAAAAACAAAAATATAAATGACCAAATAATTTCCCCAAGAGATGTAAGATGTTCAAGTGAAAAATAATGTTTCAAATGATTTGTTTGCATGCATGCTTGTTCTTCATTAATTACAATTGTGTATATGGGCCTTATTGGGCTTCAGTAATAAGTGGAATTTGGTGGATGCTTTATGAAAAGGAAAGCAAATGCAAGGGTTTTATAACTACAGTTTAGATTGTAAGCTAAAAGTTCAAATTATAACCTTCAGTCACCATGATCTTTTTAGCTGATATAGACTTTTCCTTTTTGGCTCTCTTCTCTATCTAATGAGCATATATTACCACTAGATTGTTATGGTGAGTCACAATTGTGAATGACAATGCGTTTAGTACCTTTGAAATTTAGGAGATTGCATTCCTCAATACTCTCTGATTAGTTTATGTTATCTCGTTAAGGTGGATAAGCTTGTGGTCAACTGAATCTTAATTTAGCTCACTAAAAACTGCTACTAGTGTATCCTCTCTCTAACTAAACATATAGTAAGGAAAAGAGCATGATTAGATCAGATGACTTCTTGCTTTGGTATGTAAATCACTACAAGGATGATGATGTAATTAGGTCTGAGAAAGCAGCAGCTAGGAGGTTAGTGAGTGGACGTTTCTGTTTTTTTTTTTTTCTAAACTTGGGGTTTAAGATGGTTCTTCTTGGTGATGACCGTGACACTTAACCAAGTAGAGAGTGACATGGATATCTCTTGTCATTGCATCAGCTTCCACTCGACTAAAGTATATCATGTTTCAGTGTGTAAACCATATCTTGTGTGGGCCTTGTTATCCAATGATTTGTTTTATCTTTCCTTGATTCATTACTCCTCTTTGTTGTTCTGCCAGACACACTGTAGCCTCCCCACTTCTTCTTTTCATGTGAAGTACAACACCCATTTAAAAAATTCCAATTATTATTCACATTTGTGTGAAAGAGAAAGCTCATTCCTTTGTCTATGTTGACATAATCATGCAGTTAAAAAGTCTGTTTTTATTTTTCTATAGTGGGTGATGATTGATCGCATTCTTATCTTTGTGCTTGCTTCTTTGTGAAAATTAAAAAAAAAAAAAAAAACTACTAGAGAACTGGAGATGACAATGAAAGCCACGTTTAATAATTATCTTATGTACTGTCCCTGTTTGTTTTAATTATTATCTGAAACACACATCTCTCATTGTTACACCAGTTGATGAACTTGCAGGTGACTAGAGTGGATAGAAAGTACCCCCACAAAGATACAACACTCATCTCCATGGGAGAGTGGAGTCGTAAGTTGAGTCACTTTCACTTTTTGCAAATGGGAGTTAGTATATACTTTTGGCTTCCCTTTCATCTCACTGTTTTATTCTCAAACTCAGGAGTATTATTATCATCTAAGCCTAAAACAAAAGAAAGTCGTCTAATATATAAGTAAAATCCACCAAAATTCGACGACTTTTGTATCTTTTCTAATATTAATATAATTCATTGGTTGTGCAGTGTGGGAAAATTTTCTTTGGAGGATTCACCTTTGGCTGCATTTTTTTTACCTCAACTTCACTCGATGCAGTGCCATGTAGGCCATGAGACGATAAGCCACAAGCATCACTCCCATAACAAACACATCAATCCATAAATTATTCAGTCCCATTGTTTTTATCGCTGGGAAGTCTCCAACTCTGCACCAGACCCCTTTCGAGCACTCGTAGTAGTCATCATCACTGTACTGAATACCCAAAAGCAGCTTGTAGCTATAGTAGCTATAGCTTAAGTACTTGAGCCACACTATGAAAGGAGGGATGTGCTGCACGTAGTACCCTCCGGCTATGAGAAACACTAGTGTAGTAACAGATGCTAACGTTGTGGCTTGCTTGATGTTCATAAGGAGAGCACCGAATGCTAAACCAAGACCTTGAGCAACGAGGACGGAGTAGAGAACAACTAGGAGTGAGAGGATAAACGTTATGGGGTCGGGTTTGAGCCCACCCATCCAGTAAATAATGAACACAAAAGCAGTTGGAAGGGCGAGTTCTAAGGGCAGGTCTCCAACGTTTCTGGCCATGAAATAGGATGAGAGACGGTACATTCCTGAAGACCTCTCCTTGATTAGCATTCTTTTCTCTTGTGGAAATGTGAAAACCGCGTTGTATAGTGGGTAGAAACCCCAAAAGACAGAGAAGAAGAAGAGCAAGGCAGTCTGAATACAGATTAGAAAACTAATGTCTTAGCTTGACTGTGATAAGAAGAAGAGTATTAAGAATCATTATCTAGTAGAAGAGGCTTACTCTATCTTGAATGTGAGATTTTGGAGTACGCCACCATAAAAGGCCACCAAGAAAAGCCACGCTGATGACCTGAACAATCCTGAGCTTGTTAAAAGATTCGAATCTCCTCTCTCTGACCCCTCTTTGGAGCAATACAGTGAACTGGTACCACCAAGTTGTGCACCATTGTTCTGACTTTGCTGCCACATATTAAAGAACAGATATCGTCAGATTATCATTCATGTAGATGAACAGAAGCACGAATCAAACAAGAAGTACTCATTACCAGCCATTTTGGTGTACTCATTGCTATGTGAATCCGCGTTGAAGAGTTCAGCTTTCAGTTTAGTAGAAATGTTCTTCGCATAAGCTGAAACAAGGGTCTCTTTTACTGTCTTTTGTTCTTGTTCTGTGGTCTCCTTTTGAGAATCAGGTGGGATTCCTGCGGTTTTGCCAAATTCTGATGAATCAAAAAGTGTTTTCTTCTCATCATTATACATCTTCTAGAAGCTTAAAGAGAAAGGTCCTTTACCGTTTGCAAGGTCAAGTAAAAGGTCAGCTGGGTTAACTGTCATGGAAGTGGAGAATCCAACAGAACTAAAATACTCAACAGCAGAAGATGCAGGGCCATAGTAGATAGGACTTCCTTCAGACAGCAAAACCACCTTGTCAAACATATGGTATATGCGGCTTGATGGCTGATGAATGGTGGTGATGACTGTTCTTCCTCCAGAAGCCAGGCGTTTGATTGTGGTCACTATGCGTTGAGCAGTGGTGGAATCAAGACCTGAAGTGGGTTCATCAAGAAGGAGCAAGCTAGGATTGATCAGCATTTCTTGACCAATGCTAACTCTTTTTTTCTCCCCTCCTGATATTCCTCTCAAAAGTGGTCCTCCTATCATGCTGTTTGTACACCGAGTCAGTCCCAGTTCAGAGATAACTCGGTCCACATGCTCGGCCTTCTCGTCTCTGGTTAAGGTGCTTGGTAGCCGTAGAAGTGCAGTAAAGAAGAGAGTCTCCCAAACCGTGAGGTGAGGGTACAGAACATCATCCTGAGAAACAAAACCTGTTCTCCGCTTGATGCAGCCAGAGAAAGGCTGACCGTTGTACGTGACTTTACCCGAGAATGTTTTGGCGAGGCGGTCCCCTAGTGCTGAGAGAAGAGTTGTTTTGCCACTCCCTGATGGACCTAACATAGCTAGAATCTCTCCAGGACAAACCATCCCTGTTATCCCATTCAGAATCGCCTTCTCTTTGCAGCTCCATGATCCTAACCACTGACTTGTCTGCTCTATCTTAACCTTGTACACAACCTCCTCAAACTGTACAACCACAAAGAAAGCAATGGAAAAACGTTATAAGAACTGTTTTTTTTTTCTTTTTTTGCAGGAGAGAGACACACACCTTGAGAGTTATGGGGTACGTGGAAAGATGGAGACCAGGTTGTGAAGGGACCGTGGAGAAGGCTAGTGCAGACTTGCTATCCGTTTCTGACATATCTGTCATGACTTAGCCATTTTCTTCAGGCCTTGGCGCTATGCAGTTTTGAAAGCTCTTACTGGTGGTAACACTATCTTGTCTTTGGTAACTTTCTTCTTGATCTCCCTTTAAGGGAAACCATGAGCACATGAATATATATAGCCTTATTATTGTTTACATGGTTTTCAGTTTTTTTTTCGTTTGTTTTTAGTTTTCTATTTTTGTCTTTTAGTTTTTGATTTTTTAGCTTTCAGTTTTTAGTTTTTGAATTTTGGTTTTTATTTTTTGAATTTAATTTTTTTAACTTGAATGAAAATTTTTTTCAAGTTAATACAGTATAATGTATTATATTAAAAGATTCTTATGTTTTTATAAATGTAGTTATTTTTATATGTCTAAAAATTACTAAAAAAAAAGACTTTCACCTAACTTCAATGATCGGCTCTAGATGATGTAGGCCGGTCAATCGTCTATGGTGGGTTCTTACCTTTAACTCTCTCCGTTTAATTTATTCTAAAGCTAATCCCTTTACCAAATATTTATACATATCTCTTCCTTTGTTCTATTTATAAGAATCTTACCTCTAATTCCATTTGTCTCTTAAGATAAACTAAATAAACTGATGAGTCTTGTGGATTCTAATACTGCAGCTGTCATTTGCACAGTTTTTTTTTGTATTGAAAATTCATCAGCTCTTAACCGTTTTGATGTGATTGCAGATAATCAGAGTGTCACTGTCTTAAGCAAGTTCTAAGTACTAGATGCTTCAATTATTTAACCAACTTGGTAACTTCTTTCTTTTTAACTTGAATAGATGATTTACCTTTACAATAAAAACAAAAAATGGAACTGAAAAGGAAGAGACTTGGCGGCTTTTGAATAATACATGACCAATAATTATGCTCTCCACCATATCAGAAACTCAAAAATACAATCGATCCAAGTGGGAAGATCCTCTAAATCTTCAAAAGTGTAACTATATCTTATAAGTATTTCATTTAATATTTTGGCTGTGTTATATTTTTTAGATGTATACCTCATGTACTGATGTTGTCTGCATGTGAAACATTTCGTTTCCTCAAGAAATTATTTTTTTCCTAAAAATAGCTAATCATAGTAAATAGTAGTTAGATCTGGTAATCTAGTTATATATATACTCTCTTCATTTATCTATTAGTTAAAAACACCTCAAAATTGTGAATTATAACGACAGTTGTATGATTTTTTTTTCTTTTAGTGTTTGTTTTTCAATTCGTCATATCTTGTAGAAGTTCCTATCACACATGAAAGAGTTGCAGCATGCCCGCGACATGAACCCAACTATCCACAAATGATAAATAAGCTCAGCTAAAATATTATATGGGCCGAACTTACTAAATTTTGGCCCATCATAGAAGCAAATGAGATCGTTCCGCAAGAGGAACATCATCAGAGAGATCGAGGAAGAAGATCGAACGAGGCAGAGCTACAATGGCTTCGACGGTGGGATTAGCTCCGGGACTCTCACGGAAGCTGAAGAAGGTACTGGAATGCCGCACTGACAGTCCCGATCTGGTGGCGTCGCTCAACGCATTGTCCTCTTTCTACGACGACAACAGCGCTCACGCACGACGGAATCTCAGATCCACGATCGAGAAGCGAGCGCTTGAGATCAACACCGAGTTCCTCACCGCGGCTGATTCGACTCAGATCGCGTTGGATCGCGTGGAGGAGGAAGTTAACGCTCTGGCAGATTGTTGCGATAAGATTGCGGCGGCGCTTAGCAGTTCGGCGGCTACCACAAGCGATATCATCAGTACTACCGAGAGGCTTAAGCAAGAGCTTGATGTCAGTAATCAGAGGCAGGAGATCGTTAATTGCTTTCTCCGTGATTATCAGCTCTCGAACGAAGAGGTGAGTGAGCTCTTGCATCATACATTTGATGGTATGATCAGATCTAAAGTGTGATTGATTGATGCAATTTGGCAGATTAAAGCGCTTAGGGAAGATGAATTGGATGAGAGTTTCTTCCAAGCGTTGTCTCACGTTCAGGAGATTCATTCAAATTGCAAATTACTTCTCAGGACGCATCATCAGGTGATTGTTCTTCACTGTGTTTCGTAATTTGTATGGACCTTTGTGTGTAGTATTGATTGTAGGGAATGTGTGCGCAGCGTGCAGGCTTGGAGCTGATGGGTATGATGGCTATGTACCAAGATGGAGCGTTTGAGCGCCTTTGCAGGTACATATCTGCTTTTTTCAGTAGATTCTGAAGAAGACTTGTTGGTAGAAACATGGTTGGCGTCATTGCTAATCTGGAACCTGAATAGTTTGCTGTCTCCTGAACTTCTGAAATCTGTTTCTTTACCACAATTGTTTGTTTGGTAGAGTTTTTTTGGCTGTGACTGTGAGTTTAGAGGTTATATAGAAGCTTTAAGTATCAGATATAATAAGGGAAACCTTGATTCTGTTAGGTGGGTTCAGGCTGAGTGTAGGAAACTGGGTGATACAGATAACCCAGAGGTGAGTGAGCTTTTGAGGACTGCTGTTTGCTGTCTTAAAGAAAAACCGGCGCTCTTCAAGTATTGTGCAGAGGAGGTTAGTCTTTCAACTTCACTGAATTCTTGTCTCTGTTAAACTTTTATGACACAGGGCATGTTTGCGGAGCTTTCTTATGAACTATTTCAAATCATACAGGTAGGGAATCTGAGACACAATGCGTTATTTAGAAGATTTATTAGCGCTCTTACACGTGGAGGACCTGGAGGAATGCCTAGACCTATTGAAGTTCACGCCCATGACCCCTTACGATATGTGGGAGACATGCTTGGGTGGCTACATCAGGTTTGTGACCACATTTTCTTCTCCTATGAATCCTGCATTTAGTCCTCATGCAAATGATGTCAGAATCATTATTTGTGTTCGATACACTCAACAATTTTTATAGCATATTCATATTAAGAACTTTTGTCATATCAAGTACTGGGTAATCATGGTTTGTGTGGATTGAGTACTGGGATAATCATGATTTTCAGACCAAATATCATGTTTGTTGTTCTTTCTTTTTTTCTAAGGTGGATGTTGTTTTGGCCACAGGCTTTGGCATCAGAAAGAGAATTGGTTCATGCTTTATTTGATATAGACTCACCCGATCATAAATCAACCGCGAAGAATACCTCGGAGAATGATTCCTTAAAGGCAGCAGAATCTGATTTTACATTTGTTCTGGATAGAATATTTGAAGGAGTTTGCCGGCCATTTAAAGTGAGAGTCGAACAAGTTCTGCAGTCACAACCAAGCCTTATTATTTCTTATAAGCTCACCAACACCTTGGAGTTCTACAGCTACACTGTGAGTTACTTTTGTTTAACCTCTCCTCGTACTTTTCACTATACTCATTTATCACTCTAGTGCATTTTATCAGTGCTCTGTTCTTCACTTTGCAGATCTCAGATTTACTTGGGAGAGACACTTCTCTGTGTAATACAATTGGGATGGTAAAGGACGCTGCACAGAAAACCTTCTTCGACATTCTTAAAACCCGAGGGGAGAAACTTCTACGATACCCTCCACCTGTAGCTATTGATCTCTCTCCACCTCCAGCTGTCCGAGAAGGAGTTTCTTTAACTCTTGAGATAATCGAGAATTACAACAGCATGATGGTTTCCGCTTCAGGAGAGAAACCTGCTTTTGACCCCGTCCTCTCTGCACTGCTCGACCCTATCATTAAGGTACATATGAAAGTAGAACCAAAAATGTCCACATCCAAAGCCATGATTGTGTATTGAAGTAATTTTCCGCAGATGTGCGAGCAAGCCGCCGAGGCTCACAAATCGAAGATAAGTGGCCCATTATCTAGACGAAGCCGAACAAGTACTGACTCAAGTCACTTAACCTCAGTCGATGCACTACTCTCTAGCAGCCCGTCTCCACCACAGGTATCATTCACCTATAACAATCAATGCTTTAACTCGAAAAGACTTTCCTAAGTAATCATCTCTCATTACAGAACAATGAAACACCCTCGAAGATATTCCTCATCAACTGTTTATGCGCGATCCAACAACCGTTGCTGAGACACGATGTTGCGTCCCAGTACGTAACCAACATCGGATCAATGATCGAGAACCACATAAACCTCCTCGTCCAGAAAGAAGTCGACACACTCCTCCAAAAATGTGGTCTTTCAGACAAAATGCAAACCTTCCGATCTTCCACGACTGAACTTCCCTTGTCTGAACGACAAGACACGTCGCCTGCAGTGTTGTCGGAATGCCTCAAGGCCTTCTTTGGCCTCGTTTTGGGAAGCGAAGGCTCTCTTCCAGAGTTCGAGCAGATACAAGTTCCGAAACTCAGGTCTGAAGCTTGTGTAAGGGTCGCTAAAACGTTAGCTGAAGATTACGAAGTTATATTCAGAGCCGTAACAGATAAACAAAACGGATATCCAGATCCGAAATCTCTCGCCCGACATCCACCAAATCAGATCCGAACCATTCTCGGTATATGAATGAATGCAAATTTCTCCTTCTCCCTCGATTTTTTTGTTTTTGTTTTATCTCTTACGTGATCAATACTTGTAAACCAAGTAATCTTTTCTTTGACCTGAATATTTCTTATATATATATATAATATACAATTTGTCAGGTTCACCGTTCATCAATGTTTATCAATTATTTTTTATATCTAACTTGAGGTGGCTTGAGCTTGAGAGTGTGCCCAACACTTTTATATCAGCTGCTTTCATTTGGTAGAAAAGCTTGATGGATATCAATGTAAAATCCACTAATCGTAATTTGGAATGAATTTGGGGTTCGGTTTGGTTTGTGCGTAAACCGGCTCGAGTAAGTTCTGAACAATAGCTCAAGAGGAAGCCCATAAAAAGATACCAAAGACTCAAAAATGAGGAGCCCATTGACATTAATTACAAATCCCACTAATAATCTACGATGAAGCTGACGTGAAGCATATTAACACGCGCATATTTTTCGCGTGTAGCTCACTCTCCCGAAGGTTTGTTGTGCTGACCTTTTGTGGGTTTAAGGCGCGTGTGTGTATAGAGATGTATTTAAGAAAATAATATTAACCTCAAGAGTTTGGCTGGCCTAACACTAAAAAAAAGAGATAATGAGTACACGTTACTAAAATGGACACGTCACTTCTCCTCCCCTCATCTTCTTGTACTTGAACTATGGTTTCAGCTCTGTAACTGAGGTTTCTCTGGCTAAACCGGTCATGGCTATGGCGTTTCCACTTTCATATACGCCGGTGTCTGTTAAACCATTAACTTACTCTCGGAGATCGAAACTCATAGTTTTCTCATCGACTTCTTCTTCTTCTTCTAATGGAAGAGACCCCTCCTCCGAGGAGAAGACAAAGACAGACCCCAATGGCGTCAAAAGCATGGAGAAGCTTCAGGAGGAGAAGCGTCGTGCGGAGTTATCTGCTCGGATTGCTTCTGGAGCCTTCACTGTTCGCAAATCCAGGTGACATTTCTTGCGAATTAAGACAAGAAGCATGGATTAGACATTAAAGTATTGATTCAATCAAATGTTTAGGCACAATCATGTGTTCCTATGTTTTGTCTGATTAAATGACATGTGCTTATGTTTTGTCATTGTAAAAAAAGCTTCCCATCTAAAATCAAGAATGGTTTATCTAAGCTTGGAGTTCCAAGCAATGTTCTTGATTTGATGTTTGATTGGACCGGAGCCAACGAAGATTACCCCAAAGTTCCAGAGGCTAAAGGGTCGATTCAAGCTGTCCGGAACGAAGCTTTCTTCATCCCTTTGTATGAGCTTTTCCTTACTTATGGTGGTATCTTCAGGTTGACCTTTGGTCCAAAGGTGTGTGTGTGTGCTTTGTGCTTTATATTGGTTTGATGATTGTTTGTGAAATCCAATCATTTTATTGTGTGTTCTTGGTTTTTGTCTATAGTCGTTCTTGATCGTCTCGGATCCTTCTATTGCTAAGCATATATTGAAGGACAACGCTAAAGCTTACTCCAAGGTACGAAACAACACACTATCATCACTAATAATTTAGCAACCAATGGTCTCGTTCAATTTCTAAAAACCGGTTTAGGCAGCCATGCTTAGGCAGCAAAACGTAAAATCCGATTTGATACAAGTTAAATTAGTTTAAACCGTTTTAAATTGATTAAAATTGATCTAACTCGATCTAATTGGTTTAAATATGTTAAATTAAGAAATAATATTAGTGAAAATCCGCAAATTTGTTTAGTTTATTTTTTGTATGCACTTTTATAGTTCATCAAAATAATTTATAATTAAATTCAAAAACTAAAATATCTAATATAAATGTAAAATATATAAACAAATTAATAATTTGTTAATGCCAACCCAAATAATCTGGTTGGTAGCTACTCTACTGCCTAGCAAGTTTTTGAACATTGGTCTTCTTCATGCTTAAATCTTAGGGGATTTTAGCTGAGATTCTAGATTTTGTGATGGGAAAAGGACTCATACCTGCTGATGGGGAGATATGGCGTAGGAGAAGACGTGCCATTGTCCCCGCATTGCATATGAAGGTAACCCAATTTATCACCAAATAAAAAAAAGGTTGGAGGAATGTAGCTATTTGTTTTACCGTTTCTCTGTTTGTTTTAGTATGTAGCAGCTATGATCAGCTTGTTTGGAGAAGCTTCAGATAGGCTTTGTCAGAAGCTTGATTCAGCTGCATCTAAAGGGGAAGATGTAGAGATGGAATCACTCTTCTCTCGTTTGACACTTGATATTATTGGCAAGGCTGTTTTTAATTACGATTTTGACTCCTTAACCAATGATACTGGTGTGATCGAGGTTCTACTCTTCTCTGTTTTCAGTTTTGTTAACCTTTTGTTGGATTAGCGAATATGAAAGCCTTTTATTTTGTGTTCTGTTTTGTTAGGCAGTTTACACTGTTTTAAGAGAAGCTGAAGATAGAAGTGTTTCACCTATTCCTGTTTGGGACATACCCATTTGGAAAGATATTTCCCCACGTCAAAGGAAAGTTGCTACTTCTCTCAAGTTGATCAATGACACACTCAATGATTTGATCGCAACATGCAAGGTATATATAGTAGACTCATGTCATTGTTCATGCTCTTTTTGGATCCTCATCCCGTTGGCTTTTTATAGAGAATGGTAGAAGAAGAGGAGCTGCAGTTTCATGAGGAGTATATGAACGAAAGAGATCCAAGCATCCTTCACTTTCTTTTGGCTTCAGGAGACGATGTAACAATCTGCCTTTTTTTTGGTCAAATCCAATAGTTTGATAGTTATGAGCTTCATGGGTCGTCTTTGTTTCAGGTCTCTAGCAAGCAGCTACGTGACGACTTGATGACAATGCTTATAGCTGGACATGAAACATCAGCTGCGGTTTTAACATGGACGTTTTACCTTCTAACACAGGTAAAAAGAGTGGACATATCACAA
Source organism: Moricandia moricandioides (assembly GCA_905132885.1). Taxonomy (NCBI): domain Eukaryota; kingdom Viridiplantae; phylum Streptophyta; class Magnoliopsida; order Brassicales; family Brassicaceae; genus Moricandia; species Moricandia moricandioides. The sequence continues at coordinate 269,135 of CAJHQQ010000192.1, read as the reverse complement.
CTTAAACAACACAGTTAATATCCTTCCCAAATGAAATATTTTATAAACGTTGTTGGTAATGCAGAATCCAAACGTAGTGGCTAAACTTCAAGAAGAGGTATGGATACATTCATCCTCGTATATGATCTTACAAGAACATTCACATGTTGAAAAGGACAGTTTGGTTCTGTGTGTAGGTTGATTCTGTTATTGGAGATAGATTCCCAACCATAGAAGATATGAAGAAGCTTAAATACACTACACGAGTCATGAACGAGGTAAAAGAAAAATCAATTTGAAATGCATTCACTATTTGGTTTAACCACTTACTTTGATGTTGTGCAGTCATTGAGATTATATCCACAACCACCAGTACTGATCCGTCGTTCTCTAGAGAACGACGTACTTGGACCGTATCCTATCAAAAGGTCAACATTATGGTTTTCATTTGTATGGTTAAAGAATGCAACTTCTGAAGATTTGTGTTTGAAAAAAAAAACTAACAGAGGAGAGGATATCTTCATCTCTGTTTGGAATCTACATCGAAGTCCTCTTCATTGGGATGACGCAGAAGAGTTCAATCCAGAGAGATGGCCTCTTGATGGACCAAACCCAAATGAGACAAACCAAAACTTCAGTTACTTACCGTTTGGTGGAGGACCTAGGAAATGCATAGGAGACATGTTTGCTTCTTTTGAGGTAAATAACATCAATACTTGTTAGTGCCTGCTTATGGTAACTTTATATATATGTATCTGTTTGTAGAATGTGGTAGCAATCGCAATGCTTATTCGAAGATTTAACTTTACGACTGCACCAGGAGCTCCTCCGGTATAGTTATCATCAGCAGAACTTCTTCTTCTTTGGTATCAAAGATTTTAAAAACTTGTACTAAGATAAGGCTTGTGGACCATTCGTTTTTGTGAATGGATAGGTGAAAATGACTACAGGAGCTACAATACACACTACAGAAGGATTGAAAGTGACTGTAACCCAGAGAACAAAACCTCTCGGCATACCTATACTTCCAGTGGAAGCTTCTCGAGATGGAGTTTCATCTGCTCTGTCTTGAGTCTTCTTCATCTTTGCAAAACTGAAATAAACAAAGCTCAAACAAGACTAAATATTGTGTTAGAACAATAGATGTAGAGAACTTGTTGAATCAAAGACAAATGCTTCTGATTATTTCTCTGCAGACAAGTAGAATGTAAAGATTTACTATTCTTTAAAAGAAAAGTGTGTTTATCTGCACACAGTGAAAGATAATATAACTTTTGTGGTTTTATAAAGTTCAAATATCTTCTAGGACATAAACACGAACTCTCTGATTTTTACATCAATGAAGTGTGATCATAGAGAGTTTACACTTCCATCTTAACATCATAGAAGCTCTCTACTTTGTCTAAGATCTAGGAAAGATCTCTCTGTTCTTGTTTGGTATGTGCAACATTGGGTACAGTATAACAAAGCTTTCATCGATCTGAAACTCTGGAGTCTTTGGTTAAAGACCCCACCTTTGTTCATGTTCCATGTCTATGGATCTGGATGTTAACATCATTCGTCTTTCTTTGCCAATGGCGTCTCTTTAGCTGCATCTTTCTCCAGCTTCTTCTTGTCAGCCTCCGCTTGTTTTTCATTCTCCTCTCGAGATTTGATGAACGTTTTCATGAAAAGAGTCAGAATCTTGGTCACTGCAGATAGTAACAATGGTCAGAATAGAAATGAGTAGTTGCATTTATCGCATAATGGCTTTAACCAATCTAGAAGAATAGACTTTGTGCAACCTTGTTCGAAAGGACACCGAGCTGGATCCTCACCGAAGTACTGGCACAAGGAATCTGCATTTATTCCCTATAAATTACAAATTAATATTATGAGTTTCAACCAATCCTCAAAGGGGTGTAAGTAACTAATTAGTTATATATAACTCACCGATTCTTTATATAAGGAAGTAAGCAACCTCACTTCTGCTTCAGCGATATCAAGAAACTCCTTCAAGACCTGAAAAAATGAAGTTATCTCATTTAGAAAAGCTACGAAGATTTTATGCTTCTTATCATCACCCTTTGAATTAACCAAGATACCCATATGAGCAAAACTAAGAACATGTAGCTCACCTTCCGGAAGCCCAGAGATATTGCACCATCGTTTTCTGAAGCTATGAGTTCTTGCACAACCTTTTCGAGGCCTTTATTCGCCGCCTGCATTTCTTCAGCCAACGTTTTCAATTCAATCTGCAGTTTGTAGAAACTATTAAGGCAAGTTCAATTTGAAGACGGGAAAGAAGCAAAAGCAATCATGAATCACACGGGTACCTTCGAGGCAGCTTCCAAGTGAACAAGGTCATTAGCAAAATCCAGTAACTCTGGCATTTTTTCACCAACAAGCTTAAACAGTAAAAAAGAAAGTTACGTTAAGTTCATCTTAAAACAGCACCTTCGGAAAACTAACTGGATAAACAGTATTATGCACCTATAGAACAAAACTGCGCTCTAGAAATACTGAAAAAAACGTATGTGTATCTACCTTGCATAAGTAATGCATCAAAGTCATTTTGTTATTTCTTGCACGAGTATCAGATAATTTAAGAAGACTATCCAGTTTGAAACCCACAGCAGATCCTGCAACACAAAAGGCACTACATTACCAAAAGATGCTACAGAAAGAAAAATCCAAAAACTGGAAATGAATAGGAATATATTTAACCTCTTGCAGTTCCCTGATTTAGAGCATTTCCCAGTGTTAAAATTGTTTGCATAATCTGACGCAACTTTGCAGACTCCTTCACCTGTTACATGATAATGATGCTTAATTGATGTAGATATATTTCCGTGACTTAGAAGATCTCACCATCCGCTATACCTCTTTAGTAGCAGCGTTTATTGTATTAAGGCAGCTTTTTAAGTCTTCCACCTGAAAAGGGCAAAAAATAACATCAACACAACATGTCTAAAGACAGGAGAGACCAATTGCAGAGAGTATTTATAGTTGTACCTGAGAAGCAAAGGTAATCTTGAAGCCAAACACTCGTAACTTTGCTTCTATACGTGGAACCTTCATTAGTTCCATGAAAAACTGATTCATTTGCAAAGTTAGAAGCCAGAACAAAGGATATAACCATGTGACATCCAACGCTTCAAGAACTGGAACAAACCTGTTCACACTTTCCAAGCATTTCTTTGTCACCGGTATAATTCTGAAGGCAATAAATAGCACGAGTTAACTTTAGGTATTAAGGATCTTTCTTTGGTTCAGTTCTGATCGAGCTTACTGGTTAATAAAATCACAAGCAGATAACCTTTCACAAGGAAAAGAAACTAGGATTTTGAAGCCAAACAGAAAATATGAACCTGTTACTCAAGAGAAGTATGACAATAAAGTTTTATTACCCTCAACAATTCCATTTCTTCCTTCGTCGGACAAAACTTGATGAGATTTTCAACCTGGTCGATGTCCAGAACTGACGAATCTAAGGCTAGAACTGCGCTCTAAGATATGAAATAGATGTGAAATTCTCGGTTAGTATACATACGTAAACATAATATAAAAGACATGTAAACTCTAACATCCACCTTACATTATTGTTTCAATGCTAAAATGATGAGTAGAGGATATACTGACAGCAAGAACTTACAAGCATATCTGGTAGAGGAATCTTTATTTTCGTAAGCATTATTTCACAGTTATTTGCTCTTCGCAGGTCAACCTGATGCAGCACAAAAAAAAAAGTTAGCATTAAAAGATGTACACAGAGTGGCAAGAATCATAATCGCTTATATTAGTTATAGATACCCATTTAATGGAATAAATGAAAATTTCAAAGTATATAAAGTGTCAAATTCATCTAGTAACCAATGAATGGAGTTAACTTTGGATCATCAAATAATTATCTATCCATGCACTCTAAAGCTGTCAGCAACATCAAGTTAATATTTACATATAACAGATGTTAGATATGTAAAGAGGTTAACTGAGCTGCCTCACCAGTTGGACTTTCTCAGGTTTGCTGATACTCGAACGGCGGCCTGAGCTTTTCTTAGCAGTGGTATCTGAAACTGCAGAAAAAAGACTCTCGAGCTCTGATATATCTATTTCAGGGGCACTGTCATGGAGATTAATAAAATTTATTTTATTAATTAAGCAAAAATAAGAGCGGGAGATAAGCTAAATGCAAAACAGAACTGGAACGACCGATCACTTTTGATTTACTATTATCAAAGAAATTATTCCGAGATTATGAATGTCAAGCTAAACAATCTAAAAGAAAGAAAGTGCAAGAGGTACCCACCGTGGTTGATTTTCCTGTTCCTGAGTATCAGCCCACAAACTACCTATTGCTGCCCGAGTGACTTTAGACCAATGCAGAGGCTTTAGCACGGTTTTCTTAGGCGCAGTAGTAGGCACACTCACACCTCGGCCTCTTCCAAGTCCCGAGGAAGCTCTGCCCCTTCCTGCAGCAGGAGGTTGCGGCGGTGCATTTAAACCTTTTGCTCCAAGTGTTGGTGGGCCACTACTTGTACCACGACCCAACGCTGGCGGAGGAGCAGGGGCTTTGGATAGAGGTGGCGGAGGGGGAGCAGGGGTCTTGGATAGAGGTGGTGGAGGGGGAACAGGGGTCTTGGATAGTGGTGGTGGTGGAGGGGGAACAGGGGTCTTGGATAGTGGTGGTGGTGGAGGCGGAGGCGGAGCACCCAACTTTGCCGATGAAGGAGGGCGTGGTGGTGGAGGAGGCGGAGGGGGAGCACCCAACTTTGTAGATGAAGGAGGACGTGGTGGTGGTGGAGGCGGAGGGGGAGCACCCGACTTTGCAGATGAAGGAGGACGTGGTGGTGGTGGAGGCGGAGGGGGAGCACCCAACTTTGCAGATGAAGGAGGACATGGTGGTGGTGGAGGCGGAGGGGGAGCGCCCAACTTTGCAGATGAAGGAGGAATTGGAGGTGGAGGAGGTGGCATGGGGGCATTTGAAATATTAGCTTTAGGAGGCGGAGGCGGAGGTGGAGGTGGAGGTGGTGAAGGGGGTGCCGAAGGTAGGCCAACACCAGCAAGACCAGAATGAGATGTAGGTGGTGGTAGCGGTGGGGGCGGGGGTGGGGGTGACGGTACACATTTAGTCGAAGATGCATGGATAGGAGGAGGAGAAGAAGGAGGACGGGGAGGTGGTTGCGTCTCAAGTTCATTTCCTGTGCTCCCAAACGAAGGTGGTCGGTGTGGCGGTAGAGGTGGAGCTGAAGGTGGAGAAATGCTTCTAGAGAAAGGAGGAGGAGGTGGTGGTGGCGGTGGAGGTGAGGGTGACAACGAGCCTATGCTTGTAACTTTGTTAACAGGAAAAGGAGGGAGAGGAGGTGGAGGTGGAGGCAAAAGTGTGACAGAAGATGGAAGAGTCGAAGGGTGAACACTGTGCTTCGCTGGAACTCCTTGCTGTTGACGACAAGGGGATACATGAGGCTCCTCTGAAGATTCAGGAGCCGAAGATAAAGAAATGTCTTCTGTCTCATCATTATCAAAAGATAGTGAAATGCGAGGTCTATGAGTAGAATAAAATCCTTCATCTGAACTATCAGCGGCACTAGATGTGTTGGTCTCCTCTTCAGAGTCAGGAGAATTAAAATAAAAACTCCCTTTGTGCTGAGATTTTGTAAACTCTTTTGCATCATTTATGGCAGCAAGTTGTTTCAGCAACCACAAAGCAGCATCGTCTCCATTTTCGGCCAAATCCACACCACTGAAAAGTTCTTGAACTTTAGCAAAGGCTTCAATGGGCAAGCCACCAGTCTCATTACCATTTACTATTGGGGTTGGAACTTTCTGAGGCGAAGCATTCTCAACTTCTCCAAACAAAACCTGAATGCATAAAGAACGGAGTCAGAAACAGTCGCACGCATAAGCATGGACTATATTTATGCCACCCATCTAAGTTCAATCATTTTTTTTGTTTTTTTTTCTCCTCTGCCGCTCATATCTTCTCAAATTTATACGAATTGTAAAGACACGAACAAAACGGTCCATACCTCTGCTCGAAACCCTTTTGGATAATGATCCTTGGCCTCCCAAAGAATATCCAAGTTATCTGGGTTCAGAATTAGTATGTTGGACCTGATAAATGCAGTATTGAACATCACACGAAACATCATAACCTCTCGTTCTGGTTCTAAATCCATATGCACACACTCCAGCACAACATCTCCTTGCACCCAGCACTGGATATCAATTTTGATCACCTCACATTCTGCCTGCAGCCAGATTATACAGAGTCACCTTATTCAGAAAGAGTGACACTTCACAGAGCAAAAATGTCGACGAAATCACAAAAAAGAATAACACACCAACCTGCCGGTAATGCCGAAGGGGTTTATCTTTATTGGACATAGAATAGAGCATCTCCGTTGAAAGACCAGTTTTGCTACTAAAGTTTCTACCAAAGATCCGTATAATGGGTCTGCATCCATGTTGTGAGTCAAAGTTTGGAATACCTCGAATAATCACACAATCCAAAGAAAGCGCTCTTTCAGGAGGTGGCCACTCAGGATTTATGTTCCTCCTCGCTACATACTGAAGATAACGAAGTTGAGACGGGAAAGGATTCAACGGCGAGAGCAGCTGCAAGAGACCCTTGGGAGCCTCACGAAGCACAATCTCAAGAGTCCTTCGCTCGCCACTGTGAACTCTCCTGAAAATCAAGAAACTAGCTAGAACAAAAGCCAAGAGAGGCCAGCCTCCTCTTTCGCAGTGAAGAAGAATAACATCCTGACGGTTCCCACGAGAAAGCCAGCTCTCACAGACACGGAGAAAATGCTGAATCAATGATAAAGGAAGCAAAGGGCAGCCTTCATACTGTCTTGGATACTCAAGAACAGTAACATCATATTCACAGAGGGTCTCAGCAAAGACGCTTCTTTTCTCCCCTTCTCGAAAATTGAAGGCTAGAAACGATGATTCAGGGAAGTCTTCGTGTAAATCATTGATGACTTCGTGAAGGAAGATTTGGTATAAGTCATCAGGCAACACATCGGTGCAAAAACAAGAATCAAAAACTGTCCAAAATCACAAAGATTTAAGCCATATTAGAGCAGGAAAACTAGAAGAAACTAAAAGTAATCGTTTAATATGATTACCATAGACTCTATCAGCAAATTCAAGCAACCCATCTGGTGGTCTCTTGTAGAAGAACCTACTTAACAGAGACATTGCAGCCAAATCAATCGAAACCTGAAACGAATCCCATACGATCAGAATCAGCTAATCAAATCACTTTCAAAAGAGCAAAAGCATACTTGGTGTCGTCAAAGTCAAAAGCTAATCGAATCAAATTAAAGTGGGAAATCTCTGAAACTGCGAAGAAATTGGATGTAATCACTAATCAAAACCTGAGAATCGAACACAGATGGTTTAGAGGATGTGTAAACACTGCGACTGCACCAAAAATTTCCAGAAATTAGGGTTTATAAGAGGAAGAAGACGATGCTGTCGACTTGCACGTTGCGATGAAAAGCGTCTGACGTGGGCTATTTACATTCCTCGATGCTGAAAATCGGGAACGTTTGGTTTTCAAATTTTGAAAATGTTTAATTCGCTTTTTTGGTTTATTTAAAATAATAATCATCAATAATTCTTCCATTTCTTATTCCCCTTGGCTTTATGTTATATACTTTTAATACAAAAACAAAACTATTTTCTTTTTTTTCTTTTGAGGAAAAAAAATAAATGAAGTATGGAAATATTAGCCTGAGATTTATTATCTGCGATTTCGCATTCGATCGAGATCCGATCCGGATTCGTTCCGAAAATCTAGATATTCGAAATGGCTAATCCGGATCCGGATACCAAAATGTTGGATTTCTCAAAACCGAATTTGGATCCAAATAATTTTAATGATAATTATTTCAAAATAGTAATATATATATATATATATATTATATTTTTATTTTTATATTAATATATATAATTTGTATGTAAATTTTGTAAAAGTATACATAGAAATAATTAAAAATATTATATATTTTTTATTTTTAAATTATTGTTAATATTTTATATACCATAATATTAGTTTTATTTATTTTAAAGATTCAAATCTAGATCTGAATATCTGTCGGATATTACAATTTTTAGAAATATATCTGATACCTGAATATTCATGAACCCCACATCCAGAAAAGAATAATAAAAGTATGAATTTGCCAGATAAAGACTCATATACTTTGAAACTAGGTGGTTTGTCCGCACATGCAGACATAAACAATTTATAAAATTACTTATCAATATATACATTACTAATTTAAAAAATAAAAAGATAATAATTATTTATATATTCATTTGAATTTTTATGTAAAAATTCTTATGTATATTATATTCATTATTAATAAATCAATTTTAGAATTCACTCAATTATATAAAAATAAAAATTTTACTTGATTAATGTTTAGTTATGTGTTTTCTAATTTCTATCTTTTTCAATATATACGTATAACAAATTTATCTTTTTATTTTAAATAATTTTTAGATTTTGGATAATTTTTATTATTATTAATTTAATCATTTATATAATAAAAATAATTTAAATTCGTTTTTATTGAATAATTTATATATTTTATTCATTAAAGGTATAAACGATATTAATTGTTTTAACTTTTAACGAGATCCGTTGCGAAAAATCACTTCACAAATAATAGTATAGATAATCCGAATAGGGGATCCGTCATAGGCCTAGTACATATCAAATACCAACACTAATCTATTCCAATATTATTACGAAATAAACACTATCTTAAAAATAATATTTGTAAAATTTCTATACATAGAAATAATTAGAACTCAGCTATAAATGTATAGATTATTAAAACTAAATTATTTTCTATAATTTCCAACGAGTAGCAATTCAGAAAAGCAAATATTATTTTTTATAAAACATTTATTCACAATCTACAAAATTTATATTTAAGAAATAATAATAATAAAATGCAAAAAATCCCTTTTCAGAGGAAGCATATATTATGTACTTATTGATTAATTAAAAGTTCGGTAAACACCTATTTTGTATGCTAAAGTTATTATTCTATAGATGTGGATGACAGTTGTGAAAAATAAAATATGTTGGCAGAGAAAAAAACTACAATGTTTTGTGTGAATCAAAATATTAAAAACAATTTTAAACTTTTAATTAGTTAAAGTTACCAAATTAAATAAGTTGACTAACAATGGATTTAAATCAGTAAAGTTATTAATTGATGGATATGGTAACGGACGTATATTCTGTAGGCTGTAGATAAGCTTCAGATTCACTTCAACAAGATAATACCACACACACAGACCCACCTATGGTTTTTAATATTTTGCACAAACCATTTGATTTTAAAGCAAAGACAAAGGTCACATAGTAAAAATGGATTCATAACAAGAGAAGCATGCAAGAAGAACAAGTCTTATGCTTAAGTTATTTGAAGCTTAGAATTAGTGCAGACAAAGTAGCATTTGGATGAATCATAGGTTTTCATCAGGTAGAAGCCGAGGCAGCCTCTGCTTCTAGGAGTTGCTTCACCTTAGTGATGTAGTCACTCATGGCTTCATCAGTCGATTTCCCTAACATCCAAAAACAAAACCAAGACAAAATGACAGGTCAGAAGCTGTTTAAGTGACTGGATAAGTGTTGAACTTCAGACAAGAACCGCAAAAGCTACATTTGGTCATAAACAATGAAATGAATTTACCTTCAACGGCCTTCCAAGCATCCCACTTGGCCCTTTCCTTCATGCTGAACATTCCAGGACGACCTTCGAATCAATCAACACAAAAAAAGAGTTATTGATACAGAAGAAGTTGATATGAAGCTTCTTAAGGTGTGCATAAAGAGAAAAATTAACTGGTGGTGACTGGCCCAACGGTGGCTTGCTTGTAGAGACCGTAGAGGATGAGCAAGTCCTCGTTCGAGGGGCTCGTGGTGAGCTTCTTGACTTTCTCAGCGTGCTCCTCGAAGTCCTCCTGCAAATCATGAGAAAGAAGATCTTAATCTACCAACAAAACATATATAGATCATGCTTCAAATCAAACTCAACACAAGGCAATGATTCGAATCTTTACTAATCTATGCAAAAATGCGTTAAAAATCACTTATGAGAACAAAACTTGGACAAGATCATACACAGATAAAAAGCTTGATCAGTATAATTTTAAGGAACATAGTTAAAAATAAAATAAAACATAACATGTTTCACCAAACAGGTTCAATTACACAGAAAAACTCAAGAACTCAATCCAGGATTCCTGAGCACAAACTTAACCGGTGAGATCGATTACAAATTTTGTCTGATCACATCTGAGCAAATACTAGATCCGAATACAAATCGAAATCTACAAACGGATCTGATTGTACCTTCAAACCCATGATGAATAGACGTCAGAAGTTGAATAGAAACAGCGGAAATTAATCAGTGTAGGACGGAGAAGACGAGGACTACGCGTGGTGGATTTATATATTGGCTAGACACACTCAAGCTCTCAAATATAATTTCAATTTTAAAAATTAAAATTATGAATAATATTATTTTATCCCTTATTTTAAAAGAAAAGAAAAAGAATAAATCTTACTGTACATGTGGACCCAGGCAACTTGCGGATTAGCTTATCCCGATCAATGTGGGCACAAGAAAGAACATGTTCTTTGTTTTAGTAGTGTTCAACGAACATGTTCCTTCTCCATTTACCACATGTAATTACTTTGGCCTCGTTTGTAAATCTTTTTTTGTGCATATGCAACATACTTGTTTGATCTAAATGTATCCATTAGTTATTGTTGTTTGCTTCTTGTGATGCCTTTTCTCTCTATACATAAACTAGCTTTCTTTGAAGCCTACTATGACTTTGTGAGAAGCACAATCTATTTTGAAGCCAACTTATTTAGTTTTTTTTTTCTCAGGTATGGTAGGATCTAGCTCCAAACACCTCACCTTTGATACAGAGTATACACTATTGATTCTTTAGTGTTTTTGACAAAGTGTAAGACTTATTGAATCATAAGAGTACATGTTAAAGTTTGAGTTCAAGACTTAAAAGTCTGTCGAGATACTCAGTTCAATATGGGAGAAGAAGCTTCGTCTCTCCCCTGCTGCTCCTCCTCGGTGTTCAAGTACATCTGTGGAGGCCCAGCTAGACTTAGTATGACCTGAAACCCACAACAAGTGCACTAATCAATCACCCGTTAGATGCTTACTCTTAACCAATCGCTAGCAGATGATATTGTCTTGGCTATTCAAGCTTTGACCAGTAGATGATAGCAGATAATCCAGGTTTAACTTACAGGTAAGAAAACTAGCCCGTGCAAGAAGCCGATTATAACCAAAGCCAAGTACATTTGAAAGTAATACACCTGCATGCACCAATACATATCCCATTTGAACTCAAGCAAGAGATCAACAACTGCACAAGGCAACGTATTTGGTGGGTGTCCTTACCACAAATATCTCCGATCGTGCGAAGCAAAGCACCATCACTCCAACAAGTTTTGTGAGTGTGATCCCACTGTCCCCCAGCAAAAATATTGTCGTTCATTAAGTCCCACAAATTTGACTACCAAACCAATTAGACTAACACCTTTGCATACAGAAAAAAAATGATTTGGAGAAAATTTAAGCTTCATCACCTGAAAACCGAAGCTCCCATGGTTTCCAGTGCTTCCCTCGCTCTTTGTTCTCTGTTCCCATTACTCATCTGCATTTGAATCAGTGCAGGAAACAAACATTATTTTTCAGACATAAGGTGGCATGGCTTGTTCTGCATCCTTAAATCCTCTTAACCAAGAATAAACTGACAATTGTGAGGAAAGTTTTTCTGCTACTACATGGCTACAGATTGTAGAGCCAAAGGGAGCTGGCAAGTTCTTACCAAGAAAGCATGTGATATGTGCACACAGAATTCTACCGCAATCCCGATTGACATTATCAGATTCACAACAGAAACCGCATTGAGTTGAATTCCCAAAACCACCATTACACCCTGCTCAATCACATCAAGGATGGATTATCTCTTCACTATAGCTACATATTAGCTTCCAGAATTGCATGAACCAAAAGCCCAAATCGGAACAATATTCTATGTATCTGTGTCAATAAAATATGTACCATGAGGTCCACGAGTATCATCACTAACACAAGAACAATGATTGCTGAACTCCAGGCACTGAAATTGACAGGTTAAACAACAGAAACCAACATAAAGACATCTCCATATTTGAATTTAGCATAATGTATCGAGAGAGTACTGACCTGGAAGTGATTAATAAGCAAACAACAAATATAGCACCTGCCACAAAAATATGGGTATTAAAGAGTTGTAATTTGGTACAAGCTAGCCAAAAAAAAGCAATAAAACAATGTTTTTGGATAGATTGGAAGCAAACCGATTGCTATAGCGAGGTTTGTCAAAGCTACGGTCCAGATATTCAGATATTGCTCAAAGAAAATGTAGAACACAGAATATGGAAAGATGTCAATCTGCATAATAGACATTTGGTAAACCATCCTCCTTCAAGCAAAGCCAGCTACTAATCTATACTTTTTAAAGCAAAAGTCATCACCAGATTCAAACCTTCAACAAATTAGATACTCTTGAACTGAACTCCCGAGCAGCTCGCAGTGAATTAACATAGTCACCCTGAGGAAGTTTTTCAAAGACAGTCAGGATATCTAAACTATGAGTTTTCATTAGCAAGTTTCTTGCCAAAATCAATAGTGGCATACTTGTGTGTTAAGTGGAGTGTGGTATGTCCGGAACTCAGATGCCTGTATAACACCAGTCTCATACCCTGAAAAAATATCAAACGTTCCACAAAGAGGTTAAGACCAAAAGCAAACAAAATGAATCAAAGAAGAGAAAATAGATTTTGTCTAAGCAAATTCTCGAGTACCTTTCAAATCCACGCTATTAGTATAAGCTCCATGACCACCTTTTGCACAGTCAGCCGAAGGCAAAGCATTTAGAAACCAGGGTAGTTTCTCCCTGAACTGAGCTGTAGATGGGCGATCCCGAACCAAATCTGAGTGTCGAAAGCACTGCAATGGATTAAAGGATTAGATCTATTCTAGATATTGTTGAGGGAGAGAGAGAGAAGCTTACTGTGGTACAGTCTTTACAGATCCCATCTAAACTGCATATATCATCATCAGCTGTGCAGCAAGGTGGCTGTAGCATTAGAATTTAAGTTAGAAGCTATCACACCATTTTGCACTTTAAATAACTGATGTTTGATTAGAGGAAATTAAGCAGACATCAAAACTAGCCTATCAACCCGTATTGTTTCTTCTGTGATTAAAAAGAGAACAGAGTCTGTTAAGGAAAAAAAAAAGAAACTGATAAATCAATGTAGTTTCCACAATAAGCTCTAGGAGATAAGACTGACCTGGTCATCTGGAGGACAATAACTGCCATTAGTGAACTTCCGACAACAGCCAAAAGCCTCTGGTGATAACCATACAAGAAAATCATCGAGCCAAGACGCAGCTGGTTTGGCAATATAGCTTGTTTCTGGAGTTTGTGACGCTCTTGATATCTGGTGGAAGGTGGTAAAACAAACAATATTTAGGAATAAACCCTTTTGGGTGGCCCTTTAAATGCGATAGGCCTTGGTGGCACCACGAGGGTGATCTTTAACGACGATTCATCAAAATTTCTAAAAAATTCATATGATAACTTTATAGCACATATAAATCACATTTAGTTACTGACTAAGATGCAGATCATTTCAAACATATACACATCTTTAATATTACCTCATTTAAAAGGGAATTGGAATTGCACTGGCTGATAGAGCACAACTGATTCGTATGCCTTGATTCCAAGCTGCCAAAAAGAATCCATTTCAGTGCATAAAAAACGCCAACAATCGTACCAGAGAGAATGGTTGTGTGTATCAGATAGAAAACCTATAATTGTAATCCTTGACTACAAAATATAAAGGCGGTCCCACTCTGAGGTACTCTGCGAGACTGTCGAAATAGTCCTGTAAAAAAAATTCCAAACAGTGATTGGGAGAAATGAGCAAGAGATGAACACAGGGAGAACAGCTAAAGGAGAAGTTAAAAATTGAACACACTAAACTTGAAGGTAAGAATCCCTAGGAAGAACAATTTTCTGCTCCAAACCAGTTTCGAGCCTTGGACTTAAGGCCTGGATGATTAAAACACAGGAAATTTAAACAGATGGATAAAATACTACCTCGTAGTCACAGAAAAATCAATATGATTCATGACCTGTCCCTCTGAAAATAATATAGTTTATTGTAGAGTGTAGCGCTATATCAAACGAAGTGTAAACAAAACAATGAGTATAATTATGCTAGCAACTTACAATGCTTGCCAGCGCAAAAGCCAAGAATACAGCAACAACAACTATTTTTACAACCCAAAGTCCAAGTACGGGTGCATGAACCTCCTGTGGAACACGGAGACTAGAGAATTAGCGAGATTGCGGACTGTGCTTACATGTTTGTTCGTGACTGTATTTGCACATATCATGATTCATACGTGCATTAATCATAAAAGGAAGTGTTTCCAGTTCTTGAAACCAAAGTACCTTCATGTATTTCTCAAGAAACCCAGGTCCACTTTCACCTGTAAACGCACACCATCTCTGGCTAAGTTGAAGGAAATGATACACTTAAGAAGACACTAATTCTTACAAAAAAAAATGCAGAAGTAACCTTCAACAGATTCTTGAGACGATGAAGAAACTTTTACGCAAGGAAAACAATCAATTCTGCTATCTGCAGCTCTTTTGCAGTCAAAAACTATCAGCGCAACAAATGCTGTGATTTGCAGAAAAAAGTCCAGCATAATAGCCAAAGCTGCACATGTATAGAACAGTGTCAGATCGCAACTAATGTGCACAGGGAGCACCAAACATTTTACAAACCTGCAAACATCGAAAAGATACGACATGCTGGCATTGGAACAAAGGCTCCAACAGCAAATGCCAAGACTTCGGATAAACTTGCCAACGTTATGGATGGACCTACTTCAACAAGTGCAGAGCTTATCCGGTCCTCTAAAGAAATATCATGAGGTTGTCTCTTTACAGCACGAACCAAAATGCACATATTATCTACTCCCACCTGTTAACTTATGGAAAACCCATCATTATATCCATCAACAGATTAACAAACTTTCCACTGTTTTTGCTACAGAGACAAAAACGAACTTACAGCCAGGACTAGGAAAGGAATGACTTCCATTATGATCAATGTGGATTTAACTCCAAGGGCACTGAAAAGTCCAACAGATCCAAGTACAGAAAGCATGACAAGCACAACCCCCGAAAGACCGAGCAAGACCTAGAAGTCATGATATTAGTAAGTAAGCTGTATAAAATGATTGTACGCACAATACTTTTGATATCCCCAATCCAACATATCATAAGATTCCCATTATTCAATACTTTACTTCTACAGACTACAGAGACTGAAGGAATACTCAAGTGACCAAATACAACTGAAATTCCTATAAAGGCCCACCGAATTTGAGAGGAAGATCAAGACGTAAGTACCTTTGATGAAATGAAGAAAGTATTAAACTGCGGAGCATCTCCAAGTGTGACGGAAATATAAACGAACATAACCAGATAGCTTGCCTGGTGAAGGAAAACAAAAGCAGATCAGTGGAATCAAAATCTTGGTAAGAAGATGGTAAGAGATAACTCTCAAAGATATTTGTCATCGTACAGCTATTGTTATAACATCAGCAGTGCTTTCTCTTTTCAGCTCTTCCTCTATTGAACTTTCGGATGAAAAAGAGAGAGTCAAATTCTTGGATTGTACCATAGATAGCAGCTCCTCCTGGCAAGTGTAAGTAAAAAACGATTACGACAACCGTGTCGCTTATTGAAAATCTGAAGACATTAAATAGGGAAAACCTTCGCTAATTGAATGAACGATTTTTCCCATGCTATTGCCCTTGCGTTCTCGTTGCTCGAATCACCAATGATATTGTTAACTGGATATGTTACAACAAACGCAGTAGCCTGAAAAAAACAGTTTCATTTAAGGTCAGGGTAACAACCAAAAGCTTCTGAGCAAGCGAGTTCCGCAACCATTACCTCAGAATAGTTACTCCCCGAAAATCCTCCCAACACTGCACTAGGATCAACAGGCGCCTGAAAAGCGCTCAAACACGTCTCTGATGACGTGTAATGCTGGAAGTTGAAGATAGAAGGAATCAGAAAACAGTATTCAATCAGTAGGTAGACACTCAACAGTATGATTACGAAGTGAATAACTTAACCACCCACCCCCTACATCTTTGACAAAATTGGATATGTGCTAGATGTTGAGAAAAAAATGAACCTGGAAACAATACTCAGCATGCTCAATTCCTCCATACTCATCATAATTTTCAACATCCATCTTGAAATACTGAAAATGAAATTAAAAAGAGATGTCAATAGAGAAACGACTCCGCTTGCAAGACGAATTTAGATGTCCAAGAAGCTAAGAAAAAAAACACGTGGAGGTATTATGATTATCTAAAGTCTAAATAGTGACAAGTTACAAAAATATTAAAACCGTTAGAGAATTCCACAAGCTTGGAAATTCTAAACCTGCAGAATACTCTGAGTGGCGCAGTCCTCTCCCAATGGCTTCAAGCAAATGTCTGTCAGAGGGACCTCTGAGCCTGAATAATTTCCACGAATTTGATCGACCTATGATATTTGGAGGAAAATATCAGAACAAACAAATGGGTAACACTCATTTAGACCAACATTAAATGTTTGAAGCAATTTTTCCGTTACCTTCTCTTGTATGTCAAAAAGTAAAAGAATATTTTCTTCTGTCACAATACTAGGAGCCCTCCCAGTTTTGGGATCAGGAACAGTGGCCAAGATAAGCTGTCATGCCACAAAAAGAAATTGTGAACAGAGGTTATATATTATTGAATTTGAAACCAAAATTTACACAGAAAAAGAAATATAGAAAACTACCTGCTCGATTCTGTAAAATGGTGAAAGGTGGCTATCAAAGAACTTTTTCTCTTCTGCTGCTTTGCTTGCAGGACCTACCCACAGCTACAAAACATCGGAATTAACATGAGCAATCATACCAGCTTTTGCAGTGGCTTTGCTGATAAATTCCATGTCATAAAGAGTTTGTATAACTATGGTACTGGAAGAGCTAATACATACCTTTTCCGGCCGTGTTTCCACCTTAAAATGTAAGAGACCTAAACTGAGCGCAAGAACTATAGCCACCGACGTGAAAAGAACAAGAGAAGGATTTCTAGCAATCCATGACCCGTATGTTCTGAGGCAAACCATTGGAAACAATTACAATTCATCTCATCAGTTTCTGGTTTTTCTTATCCTAGAGATGCCTTGTGGGAAAACCATAGACGACAGGAAAAGAAAAAAAAATCCTGGAGATTTACCTGTAAAATGTTGCCATGTATCTCTGAACAGGAGAGAGGTGAGCATGTCTTTTCACCTAATAAATAGAAGTCAAGTGATCAACTAGTTCTTTCCTCTAAACAGAGAATAACCAATCAGCTTGTATCTTCAAGGACAGTTCAGCATATAGGTGTGTATAATTGTATTATATACTACATCCTCCCAACCTATATATACATACACAGAAGAACTACAATTTCTAGCCAACAAACTATACCTTGACACCATCTCCTTCCAGCAGATGTAATAGTGGCTCTGAGCTATCATCAGGCTGTGTTATATCCCTTGTCCGATTGAAAGCAGCCCATCCAAAGAAGCAAGAGACCAGCAAGATGTATAACAGTGCCATCGATAACTCAATGCATCTAACCTGAATATAAAAATCAATACAATCAAATCCCATACCAATTCGTGAAGGTTCTCACGCAACAGTGTGTATTTGATAACACTTACCTTAAGAGGACCGATTCGAAATGAGCAGGAGTCTTCTTCATGTGGCGGAGGAAGGGGTTCGGGACTTGAGCAAGCGGGTGAGGAAGGGCAGTCACCACAAGAGCATCCAAGTGATGTGTCGCCACATGAATACGCAGATACATTCATTGGCGCCATTGCAGATAACTCAGGGGTACTTGATTTGAAATTGATTGCATACGGTGAACCAGGGAAGCCAGGTGGTGCTTTCTGACCGATAAACGCAAACCACTCTGAAAAAAAAAACAGAAGTAAAGATGAAGTGTGTAACTTTTGAAACAAGGAAAAAACGTGTATAGAAACAGACTGGGGACTAGCACCTCTGAAGTTCTGAGCGCCACCACCGACAAAATTAATGGCACGTGTGTTCATAGTTCCAAATTTAACCTCTTTACAGGACTCGTAAAGCCCTTCCCCAAAGGCGTCAGTGACGTGATAATCTATACCATCCACAGTCAACTTTCCACTCACCTAGAATCAATACTAGTGTTATTAACCATATGAACTGGTCGAGTCGAGTCATCACGTGAATCAAATGGGAAGCAAACCTCAGCAACAGAAGTGACATTAATGAAAAGGGACTGATCGGGAGAGCAGGAGAGCTCGCAGAAGAGGTTTAAGAAGTTCCTTAAGCATGCAGGACAACCAACAAGAAAAGGGACAGCCTACAAATAGATTGCATCAAGGAAGAACTAGTAAATGTCCTGCCACAACTCTATTAGAAAAGGATAAGAAGAGATGATTGCAAGAGTCACACACACCTGTTGAACTTGAGACCTCAAAGTGTCGAACTGTGTCTCAGTACAACAGACATTGCCGGTAATGGTTGGACACAGACTTTGTATTTTGGCGGAAAAAAGATCATCAGGCTGCGGAAACCGAAGACAATAATAATTATTAACTCAAGAAAAAGAGAAACGAAAGCTAGTGGTTAAGTAAGTACCTTGACGGAAGGGGAAGGATAAGGACAGTTAAGGACTTTGCCGTCGCTGCGTTGTCCACAAATGTCATACATAGCGCAGTAATCATTTGAATGTTTATTATTGCTGACAAAAAAAGAAGCCATTTTTAGAGGACAAAAATAGAAGAATTAAAATGGTAAGCAGAGGTTAAGTAACCTTGGAGCAGAGCGGGTGGTGAGTGAGGAGATGACTAAAACTGAGAAACTGAACACCTGAAACATGAAAATCGTGAAGAGATCAAGTTCCATTCCACCCAAATTTAGATGCAATCTGCAGAACAAGGACGAAAGAGAGAGAGAGAGAGAGAGAAAGAAGGTGTTTGCCTGTAAAAGGAGAAGAGGTGTAAGCAGCAGCTTGCGAGGGATCGCCATGGAAGCAGAGTCCTCCGTCGTTGGGATGGATTGATTTGACTAGAATTAGAGAGAATTGGAGAGTAAAGCTCTCTCTGTCTCATACACGCGTCCGTCGACGACGATGATGGCGTGCCGTAACAGTATCTTTTCTTGAGGTTGTTTTGTCGTTTTAGTACTCAATGCTAGCAATGCGTCCCGTTTTGTTAGCAATGCGTCCCGTTTTTCATTTGGGGACGCAAGATGAAAAAAGATTGGTCAGCAGCTCAGTCCTCATTGGGTATGGTAGTTGCATTTAGGGTGTTCGATATTTCCCAAGTATTACCATCTCCTTTTAAATGGTAGCTTTAGTGTGACACTGGAGTTACAAGTATGAAGTACCAAAACGCACCAGCGTTGGATCAAGCAAGTAGTGATTGATGATTTGAACTAAGTGGTCGTAGATGGATCACAAAAGACTAACGTTCAAGGAGATTGTTCAGGGGTTTTGCAGATCACCAAGAAAGCCGTTAAGGATTGAATATACAGATTTGAAGATGCAATAAAAGATTTTCTTATTCCAAACACAAGAATAAACCGATCTTCATGTTACCTTTGTCTTTCTAACAAAAGCTTTTGCTTAATCCAAATAAAGTAAAACTGCAAGAATTGGAACAAAGAAACATGCCAAAGTTGAATACTAGTACTTATTGGGGTTGCAATCAGATGAGGGATCGGAGTTCTCCAGTGAGCAAAGCAAACTTGCGGTGCTGTGACAAGACAGAAGCAACTCTGCTCATCTTAATTCTCTCTGCTAAACCATCTCCTCCGCTATGTTGCTTTGCTGATGCATTATGTTCTGCAACATCTGCAGAGGATCTCCATGACTCACCACCAGAATTGCACACCTACAATTCAACACACACACACACATACACTTTACTTATTCCTTTGAGCTGAGGCTTGGTGCAAAGCATTTCAATTATTATCACCCTTGAAATTCTGCTTCCATGGATTCCATGGCAGTAGCAAGTCTAGATACAACATCATCAACGCTTTCACCACCTTCTGGTCCCATGAAGGGATCTTTCTCATCAAGATCCCATATCTCCGGGTACTGTTGGCAAATCAGAACACAGCAAACACTTGAGAAGGATCACTCTCCATACACACATAGCCTAGGGGAAGTAAGTGAATCATGAAGCACGCACCTTATCATGTGACTTGAGTTCAAATGTAGGTCCAAAGTAGCGTTCTCGCAGAGTTTCCATCATCTATAACAGCACAATTTAAAGAGAAACGTAGTTTGTTTGTGCAAATGCAATGTAGTGGCATGGAAAAAGCATCACATTATACTTTGGACATTACCTTGCATTGAGGGGAATCAAAAGGGAGATTGAGGACCTGAGCGACAACCTTAGCGGTGTGAGTGGTTCTAGAGAATGGGGAGTAGCAAATGCGTACCTTGTCCAGTGATATCTTACTTTCCTCCAGTTGCTGCACACACACAGAGACACAAAATGAAAGGCTTAAAGAGTTTTTTTTTTTTTTAACTCTTAAGGATATATAAAAAAGATGCAAAAACCTTGAGGAACAATTGGCCAGCGAGCTGAGCCTGAGCAACACCATCAGGCGCTAATTGATACTCAGGGAGCACACCATTTTCCTGCAACTCTTCTCCATCAATAATAATATATATATTTGATTCAGAAGGCAAGGATGAGTGAAGACCATGGAAGAGACGACGAGGCCTCTCTCGTTTGGAATGCTCTTTCCATGTCGGAGGATCCAATATCTGTTGCCTACAAACGACGCCGACGAATCCATCCTCTCTCTCTCGACAAAAGACAAAGCTGCGGCAATAACCTCTTCTTATTCCTCGACAAGAATGTCGAAATTGTGATTTATATTATTCGACATTTTAAATGAATTAACAAAATATTTTCAAAAAAAAAAACAAGTCTAAATATAATTTTCTTAGTTGGTGCAAATGAACTTGTAGACCGAGTCAAGAAAGCACAAGCCGACACATGGCTGAGGATATTGGGGTTGGCTTTTATTTGGCGTATTTTAACCGAAAGTTCATAAGCTAAGACATATACTAATGATTTTATTACAAGGACTAAATCGAATAATGAGTGTGTCTCTAACAAACACGAAGCTAATAATGAGAGTAAAACGTAGTTAACATAAAGGGAATAATATGTAACAAGTTGAACATGGTGCACGTCTCTCTCCTCTCTCTCGCACCCAGCTTTTAAGCAAGACGCTGCCATATACATAAGAGACAGACAGAGAGTTACCTTAAAATGATTGATTAGAAGAAGCTTTGGGGTAAAATAAAACAAGAAGAAGTACCTTGTGGCTTGTATGCATGAACCACCATGGTCCCTTCTTCCACATCAATCTATAATTCATCCAAACACACACACACACACTTGAGAGAGCTCTTATACTCACTATCTTTATATCAACACATTAGACAGAAAAAAAGCTCTTTCTTTTACCTGCTGAATCCAGCCACCATCCTAAATCCCATGAACATACTCAGCCCCACCCACACTCCACTTAGCCCCAACCCTGCTGGTGCATACAGCATGAACGCTGATGATATTCCTCCCACCACCATCATCGACCAAGCTGCGTAAGGGAAGTCCGACATTCCATAGTGCAGTCCATCAAATATAAACGCTAGCGCTGTGATTGGTTGAGTTGCCGCTACAAACTGATATAACATGTTCCAAACGCACTTTCTGAATCAAAACCTTAAACCATTTAATTTTATGTAAAAATACATCACTCACCAATACACCCTTTCTCACAATCCGCAGAACTTCAGGGTCTTTGGAGAACAAACCAGCCATTGAACTGAATGACATCCCCAACACAATAGCCAACGCAAAGCCTGTCACAACTCCTATCTGTACAATTACTAAACACGTTACATCTCTCTCTATATATATATTAGCATCTTAATGGGAAGAAGCTGAGGAAAGGGACGTGAGCTCAGACCTTCAGAACAAAAGTTGTAACCTCTTTCACACCTTCAAAGTCTCTTTTGGATGCAGAACTCGCGATTAAGGCCTGACCAACAGAACACGAGGCTTAATACCATCCCTCACAAGTCACAACTACCTCATTGGATTTTACTAAACATTTAATAGCAAAATTATAGCCAACATCTTTAGGTACTTTACTAAGCTGACAATATAATACCTGTCCAGATGAAGCTAGTGCATCCGTAAGCATAGATACCGCCAACCAAACTTGCATGCATATCTGATGTGCAGCCATAGCAAAAGCTCCTTGGCGAGCTGCCATTGACGTAGCAACAGTCATGGTCATGAGCACTGATAGAGTCCTTCCAAGAACAAATCCCCCTACAAATCAATTAGAAGGTTCAAGACCTATAAACTTACAGGACCGTCTCATTTTTGAATAGATTTACGTTTTATATTGCCTTCATCAAATCACATAATAGTTCATGCAATTTGCAAAAAAAAAAGAAAAAAAAAGGTATGTGAAGCTATTGTATATGCGGCTCTTAACATACTTCGGGTGTTAAGAGCAAACAAATTACATCCATAAGTGAGAGACAGTTGCCTGCATACCAGATTTTAGGTAATCGCCAAACTTTAGTGAGCCCATCTTTGGAGGAAGCAGTATAACTCTTTTGTTCAGAAGTGTAATCATTAAAATCGTCACAGTGTACCTGAGAATCATAGGAAAGTGCTTTACCACCATCCTGCAAGATTAAGAAAAGAAGAAAGCTGAAGAAGAAGAAGAAAAATCTATAGATACATACTGGGAGATGACGCTAGAGATTGCTGCACCAGCTACACCCATCCTGAACTGGTAGATAAACAAAGGGAAGAGAAATACAGCCAGAAAATTACCAATACCTGCGTTATGGAAATCAGAAAATGAGTGAACCAAATGAAAATCAATAAATAGGACGTTAAAAGAATGCTAACCTAAACAATAGACTGGAGTTTTAGTATCCTTGAATCCACGGAAAATGCCTTGAAGAGCTAAAGACACCACATAAGCAGGGGCACCAAGGGCTCTAAGGACAAGAAACTGCCGCGCAGGAATGAACATCTCTGACGTCTGTAACCGAACATGGATTTATCAGCATAGTATCCCACGGAATAGTAGATGGATAAGCTCAAATCAGGACCGAACTTACAGGTTGTACACCCAGTAACCTTAAAAAAGGTCCAGAAAACAAAGAAAGAGCCAGTGCCTCGAAGATGCCAATTACAATGGCTAACACTAGCGCTGTTGACACTGAAGATAACTGTTTCCTTTCTGCTAAACCTTGAGAAGGTCTGTCACTGTGACTACTATCCTCTGAAAAACCCATTCAAGTAAACATAAGACTGGGAAGATCTAATTAAAATTTTATAAAATAAAAAAGTAATACCTTCAGCTAGATCTTGAGCGGCAACCTTAGCGATATCTTCAGCGACAAAAGGAAGTGGAAACGCTGAGGAGGGGAATGTTGAAGAGCTTAGATATGGTATTAAAGATGGCCATGGAAACAGCAGCCGAGCCCAGCTCTACAGATCCTGCACATATTCGAGAGAGAAAGGATCCTTAAAACTCTCAAAACAAACTCTTCCTTAAAGAAAAACAAAAGGAAAAAAAGCATACCGAGCCTGCCAATGTATGCAGTCTCCATGAGGAGAGTCAAAGGATCAATAGCCTGTCCAGCAATAGCAGGAAGAGAGAGCATAACGAGTTCTCGTTTCACATCCACAAGATGCGAGTTTCCACTGTGAACACCATTCACCTCCCTAACAAGACAAAGATCAAATCATAAGGAATAAACGTGAAGCCACGTGGCAAGAGTATAAATTTGGAATGACGCAACACCTCAAGAGCCTTACGGGAGTGAAGGGACAGAATCATCATCATCATCTTCATCTTCTTCATCCAACTTGAAAACACCACAGTCAGGATTAATCTGGCTCTTCCGGCGAGTCACAAATGGAGGAGACAACGAGTGTGTATTGGTGGTGTGAAGGGAGCATGCTTGGGGCGGAGATAGAGGTTGAAAGTTGCTTTGCCTTTTCACTTTGGCAAACCTATGAGTTGTTGTCAACGGCAACGGAACTTGATTCCCGCCAACTAATCTAGCGCTAGCAGTCGACTCCATCTCCCAAACCTAAAATCCTGTTCCAAAAAAAGAAAAGACTGTGCTACCGAAACGACACGATGGTGAAGTAAACTAGTTTCTTAAAACGGTAAGAAAAAAAACAGGACGATGCTAGATCAGAAGAGAAAAAAAAACGCAGAGATACAAACTCCAAAATCGAGAAAGGGAACTCACGAGAATCGGGTAAGGCTGAGATGGTCGAGAGAGAGAAGGGGTTTCAATCAGGGGTTAACCGTTCGTCCGTTTGCCGGAGCAAAGGCGGTTTCTGTTTTGGTTTATGAGCCTTTTTAAAACTCATTCTACTCTAAAATAAGCACAAGATGCCCATTAAGGCCCACTAAAAATAGGCCCGTGATAAATACAATCATGGTGTCGGGTTATTATTTTTCTTCCCAATCGGTTCTGTCCAAACCCCATATTATTACACAGAGGATGCTTCTCGAGTTAGCTTCATTTTTCGAGTTACTGAGCGCTTGAAAAGATGACGATGAGCACCCATTAAGTAGGGTAATAATGTCGAGCGACAAGAAAATGACAAGACATAGAGATAGAGAGTGGAAAACAGTGCATGTGATTTTTAGAGAGTTTTTATAAGGAACACATGTCACCTTCTCAATTGCTGATTAGCAACTCCATGAACATAGCTATTGAACGTTCGCATAGTAGATTAGATTGGATTATATTGATTGAACTTGATGTGTCTTAGGGCTTTGACAAAATATCACTAAATATATATGTATATTATTTAAACGATTTGATTCAAATGTTCTTTTAAAATGTAAAAAGCTCAGAAAAATCGTATCAATATCTAAATAACTGTAAAATAAATTAGTTTGAATAATTAATTATTCAATAAAGCATATATGATCACGAGTACTTTAAGAAATTCAGATATTTTATTGGTGTATATCCCTATTGTGTCTAATACGTAACAACCAAAAGTGTATGCTTAATTAAAGTCTTCTCGTGTTAGACGACATTGTCAACACTTAGTTACTCTTAGAAAATTGCAAATGTGACCATTCGGATAATTTTTCAAGTAAGACATCTTGCTTAGACTCCGTCCACTATTAATCGGTGGCCATCTTATCCAATGACATCATAATCTTATAAGGTTTTTAATATACACTATCCCCACATTGTATACTTTCTTTCCAAACAAAAAAAAAAGTATCACTACACTTTTTTATTGGACTCGTGAGTTTTCCTAATTATCATAGCCTATAACATTTGCAAATTGGGTAATCAGCTTTTTTCATTCGTATATATCTTCAATGTTTTTGCTGATTCCTTTGTTAATAACTCAAGTACAAGGCTATTTAATTATTTTCTCATGTAAGTCATAATCAAATCGATAGCATCATATTATCGATCAAACACCAATACCGAATAGTATATGAAATTAGTAGATGGAGTTGCATGATTAAAAAATGGCGGTTCATCGAAATAGAACAATTGATAACAACAAAAAAAAGGCTGTTATAGCAAAAATACACAGACTAGTAGGCAAGTATAAGGTTTACGTTTTGGAAGGTAGCCTCAGTAAAAAAGAATTAGTCTATACTTCTATATGTTTCACGAATTATTTTACTAGTATACGATTAACGCTTAAACCTAGAGCGTGAGTTATATTAGCAGTTGAAAGCTGAATTGCATCCGCTGGTACTAGTTTATATTTTTATATGTTTCGCGTTTTAATCAATTGAGTTGCTTTCTTATAGAAAAACAAGTAGGTACCTTCATAATTTGATGTCTCGATTCAATGAACCAGATCTACACTTTAAGTAATAAACTTGAAGTGTTTCAAAAAAAAAAAAAAAGTGTTTCAAAAAAAGTAATAAACTTGATATATACATTTCGTTTTTTTTTTAATGTAATAAATTAATATTCTTTCTGTTTTAAAATAGATGATGTTTAAAGAAGTTTTTGATGTTTTAAAATAAATGATATTTTTATAATTCGGTTTAATTTTTGATTTTATCAAAAATTATGTAGCCAATAGTATATTTGTAATTTATTTTGTAATTCGTTAATAGTTTTTAATCTATATTTTGATTACATTTGTAGATTAAAACTTAAGTTTTTTTAATAGTTGTGCACTATTCTAAATATTAGAAAAACAGAGGGAATAATAAATAGATCATGTAATTTGAACTAGATAGACATGGCTCATAACTTATGAATTCATGGCAGAGTATAAGATCTAGAGGGTCATATATACATATATAGCGATTCTTAAAATTTGGAGATAGAACGAGTGGTTATTTCTTACCATGCTTATGGTATACTTTTAAAAGCTAGTACGTATTCATTGTTTCTATAAGTCTGACCGTTTCCATTAACATGATCCTTGACCTAAAGTTTGTGTGTGTCAGTTGATCATTAGGGTTTATCGTGAAAATAACTAAAAGTTCGTTAAAATATATTTGGTGATAATATTTTCTAAGTGATCTGACATTGTGTTTAGTGGCTGAATCTTATAATATATCCTCTTGGAACCTTTTTGATCAACGAATATATAAATATACACATTATGTGCCATATTTTTGTTGCTTGTGATAACATAAATATATACAAAAAACTTGGCACGCAACCATACTATGTGCCATTATTTAGTCGGAATGACACAAAAAAACTCCAGGATATATTAATATACAACGGGATGATGTCTCCCCACTTGTTTATTTAATTGAAATTAACAGCGTGATATTATATCGAATGATTACTGGTTTACCTTGAGATTCGTATAAACAAACTTATGAGAAAAAAAGTAGCAGGGGCAATGTGATCTAAGCAAGAACATAATTACCGGAGTAAATAGAGGATTTCTTAAAGAGAGACATTAATACCATAAAAATTATTTTCAAAATCCTCTAAATAAGAATGAATTTTTTCTTGCTTTTTTGCATTGTTCACGGATTCTATTGACATATGACGATTTATAATTGATTCATTTTTAATTATTTTTTTTAAATCAGATAAATATAAGAATTTTAAATGTGATTTTAGGGTTAATGCTTTAAAATTAATTAAAATGGATAAAGACAAGACCAGGAAAAAAAAGAAGAAGACGTGGTTCTCAACAAAAACAGATGGTGGATAGAAACTTCAGAACGGCGACAAGTCGCGGCTTCGCTGGCCGTCCCGCTTAAAAGACGCGACCTTTGGTGAGCGTAAAGGGACAAACAGAGTCCACGTGGGATGTTATGCAGCCATGTGCTGCCACATCATCGACACTGGGACCGTACCGAACAATCAATTAATCTAATCAATTAATTTGATTAAGTCATTCACTAATTCTGATTACCGACCGAATCAAAGTGGTTTATTCCTTTCCTGGCTGCCGCATCTTTACTCTCTCTCTCTGGTCAACATGGACTAATTATAATTTTAATACAAATCTATCTCATTTCACAATATTTGATTTTATTTTTAATTAGTAATCATGTTCTTGTAGTGTTGATGAGAAAAAATAAAATGTATCTAGGATCACTCCCATTTTGACCAAACTCATTCGACGTTACGTATAGCTGCTTAATAATCGTGATATGTGTGGTGTTTATTCATTTTAAAATGTTATAATTGTAAGTTTTGCATGTGTCTCCACTGTGCGATATTATTTTATAATATGCATGGTTTTTTGGGTCAACACAAAATGTGTCTATAGACTATAGTCACTATACGTATAGTTTTCGGTTATACTTCAAATTAATTATCTGATATAGAAATATGGAATGCATTTTTGTTAGACCATATATATTACACAGTGTAATTAACAAGAGCACACCACGTTCTACTCTATATTAGGCCAGGTTTATTATAAATGAGTATACAATTTATATATATAGGTCAGAGTAGTAACGACACATATACTGTATATTCAATTAGTCATTCCCGTAAATCGATATTTACTTGTGTGTACGTATTTGCTTAATCAGTTAATCATCCAAATTAATCACATGTGCGATGGTGTTTCCAACTTCATGCATATATATATGCCTTACTAATCAAAATGAATGATGCATTTTGGAAAAGCTCAGCTTGATGAATGAAAATAATTAAGCTTTAGGTTAGGGAGAATCTATATAACTTATGATGTTTTGGTCGATGAGTAAACACGAGGGTCACATGCGAGTGAGAAGGTTCATTCATATATTTGGGCCCTGTTTATCTTTTGACATCATGTGAGTGCTAGTTTTACGTGTCAGAAATATAGCATTTCTAGTGAAAATATTATAAAAAAAAAAACATTATCCCCAACGAGAAAAGCCCAGTAATTGACAAGGCAATTATGTGACGTCCATATATACCCTAAGACGCATACGTACCCATTGACACGGAATGGAGAGATTGAAGGGTGATTTAATCGATTGAAGAAAGTAAGGGGGTAAGAAACGGAGAAATAAGAAAATGAAGGAGAAGTAAGAAAAAGAAAAGTAATAGGTGGGAAGAACCTGATCCGGATAAGTGTGGGCTCATTGTGGAATATGCCCAATGGAGGAGGAAGGAGTGGGGTCACATTAACGCAAAACGGCGTAAGATCATTGGTTCTAACTCCAACAGTTCTTAAATATATATATATATATTAATATTTACTAAATTTTTAATTTTAAGAAAAATTAATTTAAATATTTTGCACTGATTTTCTGGATCAAATTTTCGTAAAATCGAAAATTTTATATTCATTCTTTTTATATGATATTTTGGTTCATTACATGAAATTAAGATATTTATATTTTAAAAAAATATATGTTTTAAAATATAGTTTTAAAATCATTCAAACAATTATAACAAATAAATAAAATTTTATTGGTTGAACAATTTCCAATAAAGTTAAAGTTAACTTTGAAATCTCAAAACACACCTTAAAATTTTAAAATATTTTATATTTTAAAATAATATAAATTTTCTATAACGTCATAAAAATAAACAAAAAATGATTAAATATTAATATAAATATATAAATATAAATATTTTTTAAAATTTGGTAGGATGTTCTAATCAAGGGAGACAAGTGGTAGGGGATCTACTCATAATTACTCGTCGGAATTCAAAAACTTGGTAAATTAAAGAAAATGGAGAAAATTTCATTAATACCCCTCAGTGATTAAAATAGATTAGCATCGCCACGGCGGCATGACTCATCCGCTGCGTACTACGGTGTCGTTTTATACACCCCAGAACCCAAAAAAAAAAAAAGCAAACCAAACACAATTGAAGAAGAAGAAGATAAAAACGTAAAAAACAAAAACTATCATAATAAGACCTTTTCTGCCTCCTCCTCAATTCTGATCGTCTCTCATCATCTTCATCTTCATCTTCATCTTCATCTTCCTCATCAAGTGTTTTTTTCTCTGTGTTGGATCAAATTCTCAAAGGATTCCATCTTAAAATATATATTTTCCTAAAACTTTCTTTCTCGTTAGAACCACTTTTTAGTCTGTCAATGGTGGTGATGGAAGACAACGAGAGTTGCGGTAGTAGAGCCATAAGCGATATCTTACCAACGTCGCAAGCTGCCATTGACCGTCGTGAGCGCATGAAACTCGAGGTTTTCGATGAGGTGATCCGCCGTCTCCGTGAATCTGACACCATAGACACGGATCTCCCTGGTTTTGTTGACGACCTCTGGGCTCACTTCAATCGTCTCCCCGCTCGGTAACTTTTTTTTCTTTCCATTATACATTGTTTATGATCTGCTTCTTCTGCATGTATTAGGTCAAGCTCTGGTATTTAGATTTGGATTAGGAGGAGGCTCATTATTCAAAATCTTTGTTTTTAGGTATGCTTTGGATGTGAATGTAGAGAGAGCTGAGGACGTTCTCATGCACCAGAGATTACTTCATTCAGCTCTTGATCCAAACAACAGGCCTGTTATCCAAGTTCGTCTCGTCCAGGTGAGTTTGCTTGCCTCCCAGGTTTTTTTTTTTATTTTAATCATTAGCTTTCTCTCCCTTTGTTAAACTATAGAAACCAAACCATTCCCCTCGTGATCCCCTTTGCCTGATCTTTCATCTTTTATGTTTTTGCCTCTGTGAACTTTTTGGGCTCACAGGTGACTCATCTTTTCTCTTAAGGTTCAACCTCCGGTCATCTCTGCTACTTTGGACTCTCTTACCAACGAACCTGATCAAACTTCACTCTCTACCCGAAAAAGGTTTACTTTTTCCGATTTAAAACAATCAAGTAACTCGACTCTAGTTCCATCTCTGATTCTTATTTTCATCTCCAGCATTCATCCACCACCTGCCTTTGGTTCATCTCCCAATCTTGAAGCACTTGCACTTGTAGCCACTAGATCCCATGACGAGGAGGGAGACAACTCTGTGCCTAACAATTCACGGTCAGGGAAATGCGAGAACTCAAGTTTACATATATGCTGAATTTTCCACTGTTCTAAACTCACTCCCCCCCTTGTTGATTCAAATACAGGCCCTTGCATGAGATAACGTTTTCCACAGTAGACAAGCCTAAACTCCTTTTTCAGGTCTATATATTTATGATCTGTGATTGTTTCTCGGAGTAAATGGCTTATCGATTCTTACTAATCCAGTGTAAATGATGCAGTTAACTGCATTGCTTGCTGAGCTTGGACTCAACATTCAAGAGGCGCATGCTTTTTCTACAACTGATGGCTTCTCACTTGATGTTTTTGTCGTTGATGGTTGGCCGTACGAGGTACTCTTTTTGTGTGTTTTTGTTGTAGTTGCTCTCCTTTTTCCTTCCTTATTACGCCTCTAGTGTACTATATATATGCTCTATAGGAACATAAGTTTTTGGCATCTTCATTCATTATAAAGAGAGAGGTTCCTAGTTAACAACCGTTACTGGTACGCTACATTTTTAACTATACAGGAAGTAGACAGACTTAGAATAGCATTGGAGAAAGAAGCAGCAAAAATCGAGGTACGTTGCCAATTTAACTACTTTCGTGCACAATGTGACTATACTTCTGAAAAAATGGAGGGTGTTTTATATGGAGTCTTGCACGTTTTCATAGTGACAACATCTCACAATCATGTCATGTCTTTTTCTAATAAAGTTATTAATGATTTTTTTTTCACTACACTCAGTCGCAGGACCAAAGCTGGCCTATGCAGCAATCCTTCTCTCCTGAAAAGGAAAACGGGCAAACAGGTGTCGGGACGACGGTGAAAGATCATGTGGCAATACCCACTGATGGAACTGATGTTTGGGAAATCAACCTTCAACACTTAAAATTCGGGAATAAAGTAGCATCTGGTTCTTATGGAGATTTGTAAGTTGGTTCTATCTATCAAATGCAATGTCATTTAAGATGCTTAGATGTTAGTCGCTCTCTGCCTCTTTATCATTACCTTACTTTTGTATTATTCAGGTATAAAGGTACATATTGTAGCCAGGAAGTTGCTATCAAAGTCCTCAAGCCAGAACGTCTAGATTCTGAGCTAGAAAAAGAGTTTGCCCAAGAAGTCTTTATTATGAGGTTTGTGTGCCTTCCCTTGTGAACTTGTGATAAAGATGAACAATACCATCTCAGACTCGTATGATATCATTCAAAATCTTTCGGTTTCCAGGAAAGTGCGGCACAAAAACGTCGTTCAGTTCATTGGTGCTTGTACTAAGCCACCACATCTGTGTATTGTTACAGGTACATCGCAGTGACATATTTATGTGTAGTAATTATTATGCTTGATATAATGTTCAAAGCTTATTGTTCCCCTCATTTGTTTCTTTCGCATTTAATAGAATTCATGCCGGGTGGAAGTGTATATGACTATCTACACAAGCAAAAGGGCGTGTTTAAGCTTCCAGCTTTGTTTAAAGTAGCTATAGATATCTGCAAAGGGATGGACTACTTACACCAAAATAATATAATTCACAGAGATTTGAAGGCTGCCAACCTTTTAATGGACGAGTATGAGGTAATATTCTCAACGTAGTTTTTTATCCTGATTCTCTCTTGGCATGCCGTTTACATCGAGTAGCTTGGTAGTGTGAATGTATTAATTTGGGATGAGCTTACATAGTTAGTGGTGTGTGGATTAATGACAGGTTGTTAAGGTAGCAGACTTTGGGGTGGCTAGAGTAAAAGCACAAACAGGAGTGATGACAGCTGAAACAGGAACATATAGGTGGATGGCTCCGGAGGTGATAGAACATAAGCCATATGATCACAAGGCAGACGTTTTCAGCTACGGGATTGTGCTATGGGAGTTGTTGACTGGCAAGGTATTAATGTACATGTATTTTCTCATCTGACAATTAAAATATCATCTCATTGTTAGGCTAGCTAACTAAGTACATGGGGTTTTTTTATGTGATGGCAGATTCCATATGAATACATGACGCCATTGCAGGCAGCAGTAGGAGTGGTTCAGAAGGGACTACGGCCTACAATTCCCAAGAAGACGCATCCGAAATTGAGGGAGTTAATGGAGAGATTGTGGGAGAAGGATCCAACGCTGAGACCAGACTTCTCAGAGATAATAGAGCAGCTACAAGAGATAGCCAAGGAAGTAAGTAAAGAGAGAGAAAGTGAACTTGAATGAAATGTGGGGGCAGAATAATAATATAAAAGAAAATTGAATGTGTCTTGTGTTGTGTTGTGGTAGGTAGAAGAAGAGGAAGAGGAGAAGAAAAAATCACCAACAGGAGGAGGAGGAGGAGGTATCTTTGCGGCCCTCAGGAGAAGTGCAACACATCATTGAATACTCAAATCATTTTGCATTGCTTCCAAAAAGACTATAGCATATTTGCAGAGTTTGTGTGTTGCTTACCTGCTGCAGCTATTCAATTGATTTTGTTCCTTGTAATCCCCCCATACACATACACATTTTGTCCACTCCATCCAACATTTCAAGTTGATGAAAAAAAAACTTCATGTACAAGTAAAACGAAAGATAAACTCTTCCTTTTAACGCGCAGGTTTTTTTGGCTGGTTTAAGAAAACGTGTTTAATTTGAATTGACCCCTAAGTGTGTAGGTCTGGCCGTTTTTACCTAAAACCAAAATCCTTACTTTAATCCGATGAGAAAATACTAAAATTCTATCCCAATCATTAGCTTGCTACTTTGTTATTTGGATACAGCCTAAACCAAAATTCGAACTAAGATTAAAAAATATTCAAAAATAGTTAAATTTGAATTAAGATTTAAAAATATTCAAAAATAGTTAAATGTTAAATGTTTTTATATATGTTAGAGTATGTTTTATAAAAATGTATTTTATTTTATTTGTTATTTTAGATATTTTTAGTTAGTTTAAATATTTTAATTAATTTTTAGTTAGATTTGTGAATAATTATTATATTTTAAATATTTTTGTTAATTTTTCAGTTTAAAAAAAAATGCTGCACAATGTTAGATAATTAGCAAAATTTGAATAAGACTTATGAAAATAATATCAAAAATTTGAAAATTTGTAATTAACCAATAGAATCCAAGATACCAAGCCTACCTACGTGTCCATTTTTAGATAGTCGTAATCTCATTTTAATGGGCTATAACGTTTGGGCTTCAATATTTATCAGCTGTAAGATTATCGGGCTTCGGTTCCATTTGTATGTTGGTTTTGGGCCTTTAATATAAGTGGTATATATAAGAGTGGATCTTCTTTGCGGGTGAGATTTTAACAACCTTCCTCTCTCTTGTTCATTCGAGGGAGGGACTTCAATTTCTGGGGAAGAAGATGAGTGGACGGCCGACGAAAAGGCAGAGAAGCAGCGGCGACCATTCCGTCGTGAGAATCTGGGAAAGGGAGTTGGGTCAGTTTCCCAATCGCAGTTTCTCCAACCGTTTCTCAGCCTCTGAGGTCTGTCTCTCCCTTCCCCGTTCTCAATAATTATGAAATTAGCTTCTTGTGGTTTGGACTTTTCTTGGTCTTTGATTCCAACTCTGGAACATGTTAGGCATTGATAGTTAGGTGATTGGAATCCCAACAAATTTAGATTGCTTCTATGTTCTGATTCCTTGTCTGTGTTCTCTTTTGACTTTGATGCTTTGTCTCTTTGACACTATAAATGGATCATTCATTGTTTTTTGAACAGCATCTATTACACCGTATTGGTCTCCACAAGAAGCTACAAAAGCACACGGGTTGTGTCAACACAGTAAGCTTCAATGCTGATGGAGATATCCTCGTTTCTGGTTCTGATGACAGGCAAGTTATTCTCTGGGATTGGGACACTGCTACTGTCAAGCTCTCTTTCGACTCTGGCCATTGCAACAATATTTTCCAAGCCAAGTTCATGCCTTTCTCTGACGATCGCAGCATTGTCACCTCTGCTGCTGATGGACAGGTCCACCCTCTCTTCTTCTTTGCGTATTGAGAACTAGCTGTGTATTAAGTAGAAAATAAACATTTGCATTCAATCTCTCAGGTTCGCTATGCCAAAATTTTAGAGTCTGGACAAGTGGAGACTTGTATGTTGGGTATACATCAAGGACAGGTCCACAAATTGGCTATTGAGCCTGGAAGTCCTTTCTCATTCTACACTTGTGGTGAGGATGGGGTTGTTAAGCATGTGAGTTGCATTTATTATCCTTCCACTTTGTATTTTCACTCTTCTGGTTTGTTTTGTGACAACATCAGTTTTCTCAGTTTGATCTTAGGACTCGGGTGGCTACAAATCTTTTCACTTGTAAAGAAGCAAAGTTCAATTTAGTTGTCTACTTGAATGCAATTGCAGTTGATCCGAGGAACCCCGGTCTTCTCGCCGTGGCTGGAATGGATGAGTATGCTCGTGTCTATGACATTCGCAGCTATCACTCCGAGGGTTGGTATAATTATACCCAACCCGTAGACCACTTTTGTCCTGCCCATTTGATTGGAAGCGGCCATGTGGCTATAACAGGCCTGGCTTACTCAGAACAAAGCGAGCTCCTTGTTTCATATAGCGACGAGTTCATTTATCTTTTCAGCCCTGATATGGGGATGGGCCCTAATCCCCCATCTGAGACTGAGACTGAGACTGAGATTGAGATTGAGATGAGGAAGACAACGAAGCCGCAGGTTTATAAAGAGCACTGTAACCGCGAAACAGTCAAAGGTGTGGGCTTTTTCGGACCCAAGTGTGAGTATGTGGTTAGTGGTTCGGACTGTGGCAGAATATTCATCTGGAGGAAGAAAGACGGAGAGCTTCTCCGTGCCATGGAAGCAGATAAACATGTTGTTAACTGTATAGAGTCACATCCTCACATGCCACTCATGTCTAGTAGTGGAATCGAGACTAACATCAAAATATGGACTCCTGGAGGAACTGAGGAACTCGGTTCGCCTAGAATTGCTGAACAGGTTATGCGATATATTCTCTTATATGCCATGGCTAACGTGAATGAATACATCTGAATATTATACACTAACGGTCTCTATGTTGCATGCTGGAAACAGGCTTCGGTATCTGGTAACTCTCGTTGGTTCCTGTTTTATGATGAAGAGGGAGATGATCATGCACGCGGGTATTATCTGGATGATGATTCTGATGATGAAGTTAGTGACGAAAGTTCAGAGGATGATGAAAGTGCGGAAGAGGAGGAGAATGGTGAAGTCGACGTTGAGATTGCTAAGGATGATGATGAGGATTGCGATGATGATGATGGTGGTAGTAGTGGTAAGGATGATGTGGAGGGCAAGGGGTGAGGATACACATGTATTCATTATACAATCATATGTTACACAAAAGAAAAGCTTGTTTTTTACAGTTTAGTTAGATGCTTTTCAACATAATCATCTCTAATAGGCTTTGACAGTAACTGAATAAAACATCAAACATAAAAACAATTTATATGGTATGTCCTGATCGGACAATTTCACTTGGCAATTGAAAATAAAGGGCTAGGCCTAAGCATTTGAGATCCATTTACTTTCCCATTTATTTTCCAGTCAGGTTTAGTTTAAATAGTTTTGGTTTGGAATAATAAAATTTGGAACGGAAAGTAACTGAAATATTTTTTGTTTTTCGTTTGGTTTCAGTTTCAGTTCGATTATTTAGGTGATTCAAATAAATTATCAATTATTTTAAGTAAATTATCAAATAATTAAAATGATTCAGATAAAAATATTGGATAACTCAAATTATTTTAAATAATTTTAGATAGTTTAGATATTTTTAATAAAATTTGTAAATTATATATATATTTAGATGTATATAGAATTAATATTTTATATATTTTAGTATTTGTTCGGTTTTTTTTACTTGGGTTATTTTGAATATAGAAATATAGAGATAGTTTAAGATTTGGTTCCGATTCCAATTTCAGACGGTTTAGTTTTGGTTTTTCTGTTCCGGTTTCACTGTCCGGGCCTAAGCAGGCGTGTTATATCGAAAAGCCCAAAAAGGGTAGCGACCTTCGTCTTGCTCTCCTCCTCCAGCTTCGTCTCGAGTAACTTGAGGATGGTAGTTTCTCCGGGGCTGCTCACAAATGCTTCAGGTCACTCTTTTTTCCTGTCCTGTGGCTTCTATAACACTTGCTCGCTGCTTCTTACTTTTGTCTGAATGATAGGTTTATTCCGATTGGCCCATCTCGAAATTTCGTCACACCGGATCCAGAAACTCAGCAGCTTCAAGTTTCCTGGAGATTCGGTAATTTCCATCTCTTTCAAGGCGAGTTATGACAAAGCAACAACAACTCTTGCCGTAACCTGTCTAATGTTAATTCCTTGGTCTTGTAGAGTTTCAACGGGAGAGTAAGCTATAAGCATGTGGGTGGCTATCGCAAAGTATCCATAGGTTTGGCTCGTCATAGTCCGAGCTTCCGTGACGAAGAGCCCCCTTTATGGTTGAGCCTTGTTAGGGACATTGTCTGGTATATTACAAATTACTCTCTTTGTCTTTTTATCTCTCTATGTTTCGTTCCATTGAATTGCCTTTTTGTTCAATCAAAAGGAGCACGAGATCTCTTTTATCCTTTATGGCTGAGCAACCTAGCCAGCTCAAGTTCATTGAGTGGCCAAGTTTTACAACCACGGTATGTTGTGTATTACCACCACCCAAGTCTTTTGTTTGATGTTACTACATACATACATACATAACTTTTATTTATTTTATTTTAATGTTTTGGGTTGGGAGCAGCTCAAGACTGCCACACTGAGTCTCTTTCTTGTAGCTGTCTTCATTGTTGCGTTATCTTCCGTGGACTCTTCTCTTTGTTACGTATTGGCTCTCATCTTGAGGAAAGCCCCATAAGAGAGTGAGTGAGAGGCTTTTTTGTTTTTCATTTGTAGCCTGCAAAAGGAGGTTAATGTTGTTGTTTGATGTAGAAAGATGAATCAAAAACCTCTTTCTTTGTAAGAGTATTTGATTTCTACTTACCATTAAAAAAAAAGAAGTCGATATGTTTAGTGAATTCAAACTACTGTATGCTGTACATATATATATATGTATGGGGACTGATAACATGGACCAAGACCATACCTTTATTGGTCCGATCAACATGTTGGTTTTGAAAGCAGGAATATAACATGAGAGCAGACTGGGCGTTCCTCTTTCCTTCTCAGCTGAAACTACTTGAGAAGAAGAGCAGTATTGCTGAGTGGAGAACTACTGATCGACTTGGTGGGTAGAGAGTGACCTTAGTGTTCTTGGGACTACATAAGGTGCCTGCCACAAATCCAAACCAGAACAGACTATTAACAGCCACTATAATACTCTTCTAGTACTATTAGTGGAAGTGAACAATCAGTTCAGCTGCCTGTGGTATAATGAGGTACACCTATAAACACCGAGGGACCAGCTAAGCTTTGGGTTCATAAGGGACAGACTAAAAGGAGCTTTCAAGCTGTTCATGTTTCAGAACTGCGAGAAGAGGGGAAACTCGGATCAAAGGAACAGATCATTACTCTGTGGATGATGGTGGACTGGACTATATAGCATCCCCATTGATGGTTATTAGATAAATAAATAAATGCACCACGAGTATATATATATAAAAAACAATTCAACAATCAAAATCAATTACTAATAACTATCCAACTGTTCCTCTCTTAATCAAATCTTCTGGCTGATAAGAAAGAGATTAGGCAACCATCTTCATCTTTGATTGTGCGTTTTGTACAGAAGAAAACAAAGAGAGAGCATTAGTCAAAAGGAATAGTTCTGTTTTCTTTCTCCAGTCATCCACCACAACTAACAATTAACAAAAGGAAACAAAACTAGCACTTCATATTCAATCACAATAATTCATTCATTAGTTACACTGCACATCTTCTCTTTGGGAACGTGGGAGTCAGCATCAGTAGCAGCAGCTTGAGTGGGCGTGGTGGTGCAAGGCGCCAATGTTTTCTTAGGAATGTTCACACCCGCGCCTCTCACTGACACCGCCGGTCCTCTCAACTCCCTCCCTCTGCTCACTAGGCTTGCATCCAAGAACACAACTATCACTGTTATGTCATCATGAAAATGCCTTCTCACCCCTCTCTCTATCTTCTTCAGGTCTGAGTATCTCATCTCTCTCTTCTTTGCCGCTTCTTGTAGCGCCACTTTCACCAGCCTCTTTGCTATCCCCTGCAAATAATCAATTACTTGTTTTTTCATTCTAAACACTCACTCACTACCAAAAACAACAACAACAACAACTTATGTGTGATTCTCACGTTACGCGGATGATTCTGCACCATCTCTACTGCTTCTTGGTTACTCATATGTTCCCATAGTCCATCTGATGCACATATTATAAACTTGTCCTGCGCCTGCAGCCTATGCACCGTCACCGACGGCTCTGCACTCAGTAACGGCCTGGTGAACGGTGCTCTGAGTCTGAATTTCGCGTACAGAGGTTCCCTGTTGAACTCCGACCGTTTCAGATACACATCCCCAATGGATCTTGAAACCTGCCATTACTCAAGAACTGCATGTAAGACATATACAAACATAAGACTTCTCCAAACTGTGATGAGTGAGTTTTTTTTTTCACCTGAATGATTCCTTTTACTCTCCAAACGTTATGTTTCAGAACCACAATATCTGGATGGTCTGGATGCAAGGCCTGAAGCTCCCGTCGCACTGACTCTATAGACGCATTATGCTCGGTCGAGAGCTGAGTGGCGTGAACATCTCCAGTTGCCTTCATGACTTGTCCGAGCACGGCACGTGAGTCCCCTGCATTGGCCACGTAGAGCGTCCCATCGCAGATGACGCATACAAGGCAGCATGAGCCAACGGTGGCTATTTGAGGCCTGGTTTGGAACTGATTGGTAACTATGGATAGGAACCCTTCTTCAGTCGCTTGGAAGGCTTTCTTTATCACTTCCACCGACATACACCGTTGCTCCCCAGCAAATCCTGTGATGCACACAAGTATATAACAAGCTCTAGATTACATCAAGAACAAGAATAGGTTGATGATCCAAAACATGTTCAGTCAGACAAACAAACTCACTTTTGAGATGGTGGAACATATGATCATTGATGAAGCGGGAAGTCTCAGGGCCGCCGTGGCCATCGTAGACGCCAAGAAAGGTGCCGTAAGGACCAGCAGAGTGGTGGGAGGTAAGAGAGCCAGACTCGAGCTGGCTCTGGTCCTCGAGCAAGTTGTTGGCTTGAACGACGGCCATGGAGAAGTCACCAAAGACGTGCTGACCGGAGTCTCTGTACCACAAGAGACCCTCTTGGCGGCCAGGGTGATCTGAGGGTGGCCAGAGACAGGCATTGAGGAAGTTCATAAAGGCAGATAGCATCCCTCCTCATCTCATCCGAATATATAAGCAACACAACATAAGAAAATGGCAGCAGCTCCAATGCAAGCCCCAAGTCTTTGTCTTGTGCAGTGACAAGTGCAGTGCCTGAGAATTTTAGGCCGCTTACTTATTTATTTGGTCTCCCAAAACCATGAAAATTTAAAAGTAGGAATCGAACTGCATACCTTGTTTAATTTTTATAAGTACATAACAAACATAATTACTTAATTATTTATGTTCAAAATTGACCTCTAATAATAATATAATTTTTCAAAACCTTAAGATTATGTTTGATTGGCTTGTACTCAAGGTTCTGGCGGCAGTGAGAGGAGAGGAGAAACAACAGATAGTACAAAGTGGCCTAAAACTGAATAGCTGCTAATGACAAAGAGAGAAAAAAAACAGTGAAGATAGCACAATCTAAGGATACAACTCAAAAAAAAACTAATTTGGTCAAAGCCAATGAAGAAACATTACAACTCCAAAGGTTCTAATTGCAACAAGAAACAAATAAAGGAATGTGCTTGAGTAGATTCGTATTCTCCAACAAAGAAAAAGAAAGATGGAAACTTTTTTACCTTTACAAGATGGAAACTCAGTGGGAGTCAGGGGGAGGGGGAGATGTGGGCGTGAAGTTTCTCACTTGTAGATCTAACATCTAAGGAGGATCAACCAAATATATATACAAGTGTTTTTTTTATAATTTTTTTTTAAAAAAACAAGAAGAAGAAGAAGACCAGTTAACAAGTAGTGCTAAGTAAATTAATAAAAGTTGAAAGAATGGTCTGTCTTTCTATAATGTCTAGAAGAAGCAGTTAAGCAATGAAAGAAAAAAGAAAGAGATAGATAGATTTGGTCAAGTCGCCCAACGAGACGTCTCTCTCATTTCTTTTGTTTCTGTTTTTTTTTTTATCTTTTCATCACAAGTTGAACTTTCACCTCTCATCTCTTCTTACTACAACAACATGGTACAAAGTCTATATTTTTATTTAATCACTCTATCCTTTCCTTAGAGAGTGTAGCAGACAAGACCCAACGATGGTGAGGTCGGAGCCAGCACATCAACGGTCCCCCAGCGTCTTTTGGGCTCCACAACGAGAGAGTAAATGGACAACAACCAAAACAGTGAGCAAGAATTATAGAGCAAATGATCACTCAAGAGTTATGGTTTTTATTCAAAATGATTTTTAAAGAATTTCTATTTTTAAAAAATATATTTTCAATGCATTTTTGATTAGGTAATACCTAATAATAATAAATTGTAAATTTCGAAAAAAACTAATTGTATTTATTAAATTTTGACTGGATAAAATTGCAAAAATAGTTACTCATAAGAATAATATATGTATAATCAAAATTTAAACTTTTTTAATAGGTGTATAAAACATATATTTTTTGAAACTGATATTTACTTATTGATGCTCTTCCTTATTATTCATTCAACTGAGAGTTGAGAAATCTCTCCTGAATTTACCCACTAAACAAATGTTACATATTCAAAGCACATAACTTTTGCAACTGGGTCAAATGGAAGGTTTTTCTTCAAAAAAAAGACAAGAATCACCAACTACTCCATGGCTTGATACATGGTTTTGTGCCAAACAGACGGCAGTTATCATCCTCTAGTGCTGCCTGTAGATAATTCCTAGTGTAATCTCCATTTATATTTGGTCATGTTTCATGAATGGATTATGATGCAAATGTTTTTTTTTTAATTTAAAACATTGTATCTATCCACCTTTCTTGGCTTAGTTGTTCTTTCTAATAAACAAACCACTACTAATCAAACAAAAGAAAACACTATTATTTGAACAAAAAAAAAAAAAAACACTATTAATCTGTGTTCTAGTAACATACTTATCAGATATACCGTTATTGGCCGGCATATAAATGTTGTAGACCTTTATCTTATTCCTTGTATATTGTAATTAAACATTTATGTCATTGTAAATATAGTATACTTGTTGAGTCTATAAATAATATATATGTATTTATGACTCTTTTAATTATTCTTGTTTTTTTTTACAAACGTCTAATGCCCATAAAAGTGGTGGTCTAAGAACCTTGGGAAAAAAAAGAGAGAATAGACTTGGGCTTGAAGAATTAATAAATTTTAAAATCAAAGATTTTATATAAAAATTGGGACAAGAAGGTGATTGGGATAAAGTGAGATATGTCACTTTACCTAACATTTATTTAATTTTATACTATGTATGTTATCACTCACTTTTGGCCCTTTCTACACCCCTTCCCCCCCCCACCCCAAGCGACTATTTCTAGTTATTTGTACATTTGTAGTCACCAAGAAGAGGAAAGCAACTACTAAAACCTCTGCTAAACAAAACTATATGAATGTAACCAAGAAAACTAAAAAAAAATTCTAAAATATAAGTAAGTCCATGATAATTATATAAACTGCCAATGTTCTAGATAGAGTCTAACTTACATATGTGACCATTTGTTACTGTTCCAAAAAAATACACATGTTAATGTGAAGTAAGAGCTACATGATATGGTATGTTTCAGTGGCAGACCCAATCCATGATGGAGCTGCATTGCATCTAAATGGATAAATCTATTCCTAGCCAACAAACGGGATGAGAGCACAAGTATATTTGTAGTTTTATCCTCCTAAGTTCAATGAGGAGATTATGAATCACTGGCCGGTGCTCTGTATGTGAACTTATATGGCATAAAAAATCATTTTGCAGAGAGAAAAAAAATTATAACAATAATGATAATAATGGGAAAGTTAATTGTAAAATAGAATAATAGAGAGGAGGGGAGGGAAGGCCCTACTTACAAAAGATAGCTCTCCATCAATCACACAAAAATCCTACCACTCTCATTCAACCTCTCACTTCAGGACCAACTTCACTATCCAATCATCTTCCAATGCCTTTACTCATATTACAATTATTACCATGCATATTTTAGTTTAAAACACAACTTTCCTTAATAGAAAAAATCATAATCTTATGAACAAAATAACAATTCTAACTACTGCTCCATTATTTTAGTAAATGTATCACTATTGTGATTTGTAACAAGAAACTCCGTGTTTTTCTTTTTACATTTAGCAATACAAATTTAAGTTTTATAAGAAAACACACACTTAAAATTCATGTTTATGATGCTTATAAGTTTTAAAAAATGTAATTAATTCCAATTAACTAATGGTAAATAAACAATCATGATCGGTACACTTAATATTTTATTCATAGCAATCATTATTGGATCCAAAATCAAATTCAACAACGTATAAAGAGACACATCATATCAAAAACAAAGTAAAAAAAAAACGCGTAGAAGCACCATAGAGCTTCAAAGTAAGCTTCAGTAAGTAAATGATAAGCTTGACGTCACAGGATGCTACTGCAATTGCAGCAATGTGAAGCATGATCAAGGCTCCATCTCAATCTTAGTGCTAAAACTCCTTTGTTGTTCTCTTTTCCTTTAGCCCATTTTTGTGACTGGCGATACTGGGCATTGCTTATGGGCCCATCTATAGGCTCACTAATCCGAAAGAAATAACATAACGTAGGCAGAAATAATCAAAGTGGATATTTTTTAGAAGAGCCAGTACCATTGACCAAGTAAGCCATGGCTGCGGCTACTTGAAAGAAAACAAATGGTATAAGTTAGAGGGAAGTAGTTAAATAATGGTATACGATATTGTCTGTTTGTAATAGTCAAAGTCAGATGATAATTATGGTAGACTTTCAATTGGCATTATATAAAATCATATGAAGTAATCACGTAGCATAGACGAATCTAACCAAAAGCCTTCTCTCTCCGGCATCAAACCCAGCTCACTGCTTCAAAAATTCCAGGTGATGAACTCTGGGCGTGTATATACATATATATAACCAGTTACATGGTATCTAATATTCTTGTTTACAGGCAAATTATTTACCGATCCAGTTTAGCTCCATCTTGTGCAATATGGACTTCTTCAGTTCAAAGAAAGATGGAAAACGATCAGGTAATCTTCCAACTCTGTAAAGTCCCTTCACACTTGCACTCTGCCAAAATATGAATACCACCGGATTAAAGTCTCCAGAATGTTTAAATCTAAGGTTAAAGACAACGGATCATTTTCTCATCTTCTATCTTCCTAGAAGTATCTTATGTTGATAACTCCGCCAAATCCAAACGTTGACCAATTTTATGTGATTTTGGTACGTCTCTTCAGGACTGTTCGGGAAGAAAAGTGCGAGCAAGAGCAATCCGGCGACCCCTCCTCATCCCGCCCATGGTAGATCTCCGCCACCTTCGTATCTCTCCAACAAAA
Source organism: Moricandia moricandioides (assembly GCA_905132885.1). NCBI lineage: Eukaryota > Viridiplantae > Streptophyta > Magnoliopsida > Brassicales > Brassicaceae > Moricandia > Moricandia moricandioides. Next base: position 224,867 of record CAJHQQ010000192.1, on the reverse strand, counting down.
GAGCCGAGACAGAGTATGATTTCCCTATCTCCCGTGAACAAAGAACATATCCGAAACAACCTGCGTCTGAACGCGTTCCCAACTCCCACCCTAGGCCTCCTGTATACGGATATGGCACGGTACTCTATTATATAAACATTAGTATATGTTTCCTTCGCCACCAGACCAAAGCATCGTATATGTACATGTTACTGAGTTTGCCCCTTCTTTTCTTATCGCAGCCTGAACGTCGTAGAGGGAGAATGGATGAGCCAGAGACCAACGCTCCTTCAAGCCCCTTTCATCCCTCTGGAAACCGCACGGTATTCTGAATTGGAGTTGTTTAGAGATGTTGCAAAATAACAAAGTCGGTGTCTTATTATTACTTACCTGATATTGTCTTGTATTGCAGCCTGAACGTCGTAGAAAGTCAAGCGAGTATAGCCGAGAACACCAAAATCGAATGTACGAGGCAGATACTCGAAGCAATGCAAGCCCATTTCACCCATTCAAGAGCCCTTCTCCATCTCCATACCACACGGTACTCAAAACCTAAAGCTCTGTTGATTCTTCTGAATCATGTTCATACCATCAAGAACTAAGAATTGGTTCTAATGCTTGATTTCAGCCTGATCGCCACAGAGACCACGATGTAGAGCACTACGAGGCAATGTATGAGCCTGAGGCCAATACCATGTTTCAGAACAGAGCTCCTGGGAGCCCATTTCATCAAGCCAGCGGAAACCGCTCTCCATCACCATATAGAACTGTAAGTCTTGTTCCTCGTTCTCAAGTACACAATGAGCCGCATACATGACATAAAAGTCTCTTTCTAATTGCAGCCTGATCGTCAGCAATTTGAGGACTTGTACGAACAAGATGGTGATGTAACACCTCGAAACAGCTCTCCACCAAGCCCTTTTCATCCAGCAGCAAATCGATCACCACCACCACAACCACAACCACACAAAACGGTACTCAAAAACACTCTCAAGTCTTGCTACTACCAAAGCTTCTTCTTTCTATTGATAAAACAAACCAAAAGTCCTCTTGACAATATAGAATTTGATTCTCTTATATGTGCAGCCTGAACGTCATGGTGATAAGCAAGTGCAAGCAATGTATGAACCTGAGCCAGAGCCAGAGCTAGATGGCTATGTAATGCGGCGGGACAGCCCTCCTCGGAGTCCAGTTCATGGAGCATACTATTCATCTAGTGATGACGATAACCACTCCACCTACCTCTTCCCGGAAATTGGCACCCCAACTCGTTCAATGCCAGTCTCCGGCAACACCACAGTATGATTCCTCTCTCTTTCACCATTGTTTATATGCATTTTTCAGATAATCTATAATAATAATAAAACTGAAATGGAAATTAATTCATATCTGCAGCCTATTCACCACAACTATCAGATCGTTGCGGCGGAAACCTACGAGCCACCGGAGCTGGCGGACGAGTCTCAGAGCTTCTCTTTGCAGGAGATCGCCACAATGCGAGGACTCAAGGAAGAGAGTAGTAGTCAATCACTGATCTCCGAGGCTTACGTATCGGTCGCGAACTATAGAGTAAGGCTGAGCGTGGCGGAAACACTTCAGGCGATCATAGACAAGCACGGAGACATCGCAGCCTCCTCGAAGCTCCAGTCTAACGTAACGAGGTCGTACTACCTGGAATCCCTAGCCGGTGTTGTCATGGAGCTGAGGACGACAGGGCTGAGGGATCTGACGAAAACGAGAGTGGCGGAGATGGCGGCGGTGGTGAAAGACATGGAGTCGGTGAAAATCGAGGTGTCGTGGGTGAAGAAAGCGATGGAGGAGCTGGGGGAGGCAGTGGAGTACGTAGGGGAGTACGAGGCGGCGAAGGTGGAGAGAGAGGCGTGCGAGAGTGATCTGAAGGCGGGGAAGGGGGAGATGGAGGAGATGAGGGCGGAGCTAGGGAAGAGGGAGAAGGAAGTGAGGGAGTGTAGGGAAAGGGTGACGGTGGTGGCTGGAAAGATAGGGCAACTTGAGATGAAAGATTCGAGGCTGAAGAAGAATCTGGAGATGTTTCACTCGAAGGTCGATAAGTTTCAAGGAGAAGCAGTCCTCCCCCATGTTTAAGGCCAACATTAACCATAGCACCCAAATGGGGTGTTTACTTTTTTTTCTTTTTCTATTTTAAAAAAATAAATTACTCTCATTAATCCATTGACACTTTTCGTTATATCACGAACAAACATTATATATATGCTTGTTTTGGGCCCAATGCTCAGTGAGTATAATATTGGCCCACCAAACGCATCTTAATTGAGTGTTTTGTTTTGATAAAAAAAATTGAGTGTTTTGTTTTGATTTTATTATTAAGTTGTCTCGTATACCATTGATTTGTTCAGAGTCAAACTCAGGATGTTAGATAGATTTACTTCATCTGCAAGTTCCCATACTTTGTTTAATCTCAAAGTTATTATTATATCTTTTTTGAACAAATGTGTATTATTATATCTTTTTTGAACAAATGTGTATTATTATATATTTTTTCTTGATACATTCTCATTAAACATACATGTATCTACTTGTGTTTATGTATTTACGAGTTTGTGTCATTTTACATCTTTTGTAGAGTTGTGAAAATGTTAATAACTACCCGAATCGATAAATCGTAAAAACTCGCTAGTGAAAATAATAATACAAATTATTATAAAACAAAACATATAAAAATTAATTAACAAACAAAATATTAATTATAAACAATAAATATTTTTATTTTGGTATAATTAATAATCAATTTTTTATCATTAGATTTTATATGAGATAACTAATTCACTCAATGTTTCTTATGTCATACTCAAACAAAAATTAAAATTTATGAATTGTATTTTAAAAAATATATCATAAAATGCATCAAAAACTATAAAATTCAACCATTCTAATTACTTAAATTATTTAATAACTAATAAGTAGATAAATATTTAAAATAGCATTAAAAGATGTTTTACGAAAAAATTAGTACACAATGAAACTTTTTTCTATAATAGCATTTATTAAATATGAAAACGAATATAATGTATATAGCATTTTTGAGTTTTTTTGTTAAATAAAAGTTTTAAATACCAATCAAAAATTGTAAAGCAATGTTTCATATGTTAACAAATGCTTATGCAAATCCATAAAGCAACATGTTTTTAAAATTCATAACAAATATAATTTTTATTATTGACAAGTTTCCACAAATTCATCTACACTGTAAATTTCTAGATCAAAAATATATGCACTCTTGAGGAACAAGTTCATCATTAACTACAATCTATGCCGCTCCTCATAAAAAAAATCAGTCACGTTGAAAAAATCATCATAATTCTCATTTAATCACTCATTTTGCTGAAGCACTATTGTTTAATCAAGTTTCATCTTGTAAAACAAGCAATCTACCACAATTTTCTTGAAGAGAGATGATTGAGTTTCTACAAATGATCATTTCAGTATTTTACATATTCTTACGTTTTCCTATAAGTATTGAGTTTTGAACGACTCAGTAATTAAAGTTAAGGGTTTAGAAAATAAAAGTGATAGCGAGATGAGTGTTTTGAACGATTGATTTTAGTTTAATGTTTAGTTATTAAGGTTTATGGATTAGTATTTAAGAAGTGGAATTAAAGTTTAGGTATTAGATTAGTTCAGTTTTTTTTGTCAAATGAATGTTATTTTAGAAATTTTTATCATTGAATATATTTTTGAGATAATTTTGTAAAATGTTATTTTAAGGATTTGTCCTAATTATTATCTAGATTTTTATTACTTTAAAATCCATGTTTTCATCATAAATCCATGTTTTTCTTTATCCTAATTACAAAGTACTTTCATCATATAAACTCAAGTTCTATAACTATATTAAACCATTGATCTCTATATAAGATTAGTACTAGATGATGGCATGATGCCCTTGATTTGTTTTTTAAAAACTTGCTGCAATAAGTGAAGGTTTCTTTTTTCCTTGCTGAGTCACGGCCCTGATCATCTGTGTATCGACGTGACGGCTGATCAAAACCTATCCTTTATTCTCTCACTAATTCAAGACCACAACTTGTGTTGTTGGGTCAATCTTGTAAAACAGTTATAGTCTCTATGGGGAAGAAAATAAGCACTAGTGTTTTGTACTCTTGCACTGCAAGAAAACAAAAAAAATCCTCATTTTGGTGAATCCTTCCAAGTTCATTCCGTGTCTGTCTTCTCAGAACTTTTCTTTCCATACACCTCTTTTCTCTCAAACGTTGACTCTGTCTTTTGGAGTTAAACTTGCTTGCTTCTTTCCTGTTTCTATGAGAAGTTTCTCCTCTTTCTTGCTCTGGCTCAGGCTCAGGCCACAGGCTTCTTTGTTAGATCTATGAGACATGTTTGAAAAAGTCTATCATGATTGTCCCAACGCAAGCAATCCCTACCATGAGTGCAGTCATCGATGATTCGAGAGGATCAACTCTGGAGATGTCCCCAAGAAGGAGAAGAATCCGTTTGGTAAGAAACAAGTTTATTATCTTGATTGCATTTCAAGATTTTTGCTGCTCATATTTTGATTAAAAGAACCTCTGGAACTTGTCTTTTGTCCAAGGCTTTGGTAAGCCAGCTTGGATAAAGGAAAATAGATGGCCACCTCCGAATTAATACGCAAAGAAGATGGTTGGATCAGATGAGTCTCCCTCACCAAAAACTGCAGTTTGATCACCGTGAAGGTGAAGCACTCATTCATAATGGTCTGGACACTGAAATTACACCTAGGACTAGGCCTAAGGCACCTAAACATCCTCTTAGGACACATCAACACATTACCATTAAGTGCATCTGCGAAAATAGTAAATGGATCCAGCTACAAGACTGGCAGATTGCAAAGAAATATCTTTCATCTCATAGAAAACAAAGGCAAGACAAGCCTATATCTACATCCACCATTAAGCCAGATGCATCCATATGTACACAGTCTCATACACAAACAAGCAACAAAAGAGTTAAAAAAAACAAACACGATTCAAAGAGCACAAAACCTCAGGGCTTATGCTGCTTCTCTATGTCATACAGGACACAAACATCTGCAGCCGTTTTCATCTGACACGCCACCAAAGAAACAAGAACAACAAAAAAAAGACGATAAGAACCAGAAACTGCTTACTATATTGCATTTGGAGGGACTGATTATTTGTAGAACAGCTTTATATACCTGAATCACATTGATGATCTGCTTGATCGACCAACCAAATATACTCAAAGCCAAGAGTAAAGAGAGCGGTGAAAACTGTGTCAATGATTCAACTACCACCTGAAGAATGGAACCCAGAGATATTTTAGAGCAAAAGACTAGGTAACAGAGATTAAAGGGGAAGCGAGAAGAGAAGCTTACGTTCATAAGATTTTCCGTATGGTTCTTTGCTATAAGAAAGAGGAGTATGTAAAGAACCTATAGTCATTTGAGCAAACTTAGTGTTACAATAAAGTTGCATCGAAAAAGTTTGGTCTATCAACAGCAACTAACCTCGCAGGAAACACAGCAATAACCCATGAACATCCGGTTTCCATAGTATAGTCTAAACAGCCAGCTCGTGCTATCTTTTACATCCTTATGGCTGGTCTTCCCTGATAGAAATGTACTGTGACTCGAGTATTAATTTTTTTTCTGGATTTGCTATGGACAAAAACTATATACAAATGTACAAGTTGAATGAAGAGTACCTGTACATTTGCAGCCAGTGACTAGCAATATCTAAGGCCAGCAGTGAGAGGAAAACCAAGCTAGGCCTGTGTTATAGTAGTAGTGTAAGTCCAAGGCTATGTGTGTTAAATAACGTAGATTAAATATAAAAATCCATCAACAGAACACTCTCACATGTATATTTGGGAGAGGATCACGAGAAGACACGCTGTGCTGACTCTGTAACCACGCGCAGACCCCAAAACGAGGATAATAGATTGTTATATAATAATGTTACAGGGGAAAGTAAATTGAATATCGGGTATATGGAGCGGAAGATGAACCTGTCTGTGACCATGTCAAGAACAGCTCCAAATGTAGAAACTGAAAGAGGAAGAAGACAAGATACGTGTGTCACTATCAAGATCTTGACACAATAGAACAACAAAATGATGTTCAATTAGAATATCTGACTACATGGAAACTCAAAACTAGAAACATCGATCGAGCCCGACCCAGGATCTTATGAGCAAACCATAAACAAAAATATAAATTTTGGTTGGAGGTGAAAAGGAGACCTTGGTTGAATTTACGAGCGCACCATCCATCGACAGCATCACAACAAAAACTGGAAAACCACAAAGATCAAAGGATACCACCATGTTAAACAAGTATCAAACAAAAGACGAAGAAGAAGAAGAAGATAATAGTGGGGTGAGGACCTGAAAAAGTACAAGAGGGAGAAGAGTGTCTTGTTGGAGAAGCAGACAGCAAAGGCAATGCAATTCAAGACAACTCTCATGTACCCTGCCCAATATTTAACAACACAACACACTACTAACATCAAAAAGATGGCATCTTTTAAACATTTAAAAACAAAGGGACGCACCAACGATATTGGGAATGTAAAGGTAGACAAAGAGCTTGGCCGGTCTCTGCTTAGCTTTGGTATCCATAATAAGAGAGACTTTTTTTATATATTTTGCAATCTATTCCCCTGAGCAATGAACAATGTACCTACGCGAAGATAAACAGAAAAAAAGGAACGAACTTTATGAGAACCCAACAAGAGAAATGCGTAAAGACGTAAACACACAAGCAGTATAGGTCGAATCGATTCTCAGACGTAACCGTAAAAGTGAGAAGCAATTATCTAAGTAGAAAATGAGAGATCAGGGGCAAGACCAGCTCACCCACCAAGGATTGAGAGGGGAGGGATGAGGAGCCAAGAGAGCTCAGAGTTGTTCAAAGTTCGAATCAGATTCTTCTCCTAAGCAAAGCAAAGCAAAGCAAACGATTTCGTTTAATAATATAGATTCTAATCTCACTTTGGAGAAGTGTAAATGTGAAGGCATTTTGGATCATTGAATCTGATGAGGACTAAAGAAACCAATAAACAAATAGTAAACAATGTAGGCCTCATAAGGATCCAATAGAGGCCCAAATTTCGAGTGAGACAAAATAAACAAATTAAAGAGTCGGCACGTCGGTGAGACTTGTGAGTCATCGATTATCCAAAAGCAATAGCTCTTCTGTTTCCCATAAACATTAGATTAATTAAATTATTATCCTTTTTAAGAAAGGTATTGAATCTAGCGCACCGATCTTGTTCCTCCCAAAAGATCAATCATATTAGACTTGACATTAGCAGTTTTCTTTTTATTTGTAAAGTGTTATATTCTTCTTCAAACTAAAGTATTTTACTTCTTTTTTTAAAATTAATTACTCATTTCATTTTTTTATATAACGTTTTTCTTTAGTACACGAAGATTAGAATATTTATATTTTTTTAAAATGATTTCTTATGTTTTTACATGATGTTTAAAAAGTTTATGTCATTTTAAAATAGATGATGTTTTAAATTTTTTTAAGTATATTTTGAAGTTTTAAAATTAACTTTAATTTTATTGAAAACTGTTCAACCAATAAAATTTTACAGTTTTTTTTAGTTGATTAAATGATTTTAAAAATCTATTTTTAAAAATACTTTAAAAAAATATAAGTGTCTTAATCTCCGTACATTGAATCAAAACATCATGTAAAAAGAAATGAAAAAAATACTTAAAGATATAATTAAAAGAACATTCAATGAACTATAAAAAATCTAAATTTTTATTGATCGATTTTTCAACAAAGTTAAAATTAACCTTAAAATTTTAACAACATATCTTCAAATATTTTTTTATTTTAAAATAACATAAATTTTCTAAAACATTATATAAAAAATAGAGGGAGTATTACATTAGTCATATTCTAGCCAAGCTAAACAACCAAACTACGAAACTAAAATCAAGTAAATAACAATATCTATATATATGAAAGAGGAAATTAATGAAGAGAAGATTAGAGACGTCAACCATGAAACTGGTGATGGACCAGGAGAGAAAGGGTGACCCCATCATCCATTTTATTATTTTAACATATTATTTTAATGTAATTCTCCCCTATTTAATTGTCATTTTACTTTGTTTACTTCCTCTCACCTTTCCCTTTGCCTCTAAGATATTACTGTGCTGTGTGCAACTCATTTCTACTCTCCTTTTATAGTTCTTCTCGTCTCTCCTTCGATATACCTCTCAGGTTTTTTTATTTCTAGTTTGTTGAAGAGAAAATATGGGTGTTCTTGATCATGTCTCTGAAATGTTTAATTGCTCTCATGGACACAATATTAAGAGGCGCAGACAGTTGCAGGTAACCCTCACCTCCTTTCTTTGTCTTCTTCTTTCTGTTCAAATTTTAGATCTTGATTTTGAAAAACAAACAAAAAAAGAAAGATTGGTTGGGAAAGTGACGACTCCAGTGTAGAAACTAAGTTAGATGAGAAGGAAAGTTTAAGTGAGATGTGACTGTTACTTTTTTTTCTTTTTTCTTTGTAGATCTTGTTGATTAGTTCCATCTAGATAACATTAACTACTAATCATAATTATGGTTTCAATTTTTATTCTCCAGCTTCTTACTTTAGACAAAACAAAGCTCAGATAGTATGTAATTTTATTATTTTCTAAATCTAGTGTACTCAACTATACTGAGAGCAAACAAAATTCATTAGATTTTGTATGGAGCGGTTTATGTGTGTGTTTAGAGTTAATAGATTTGTTTTAGTGGAAACAAACAAAATTCATTAGATACCTAACGCCGACCAAATAGATTAGTTTTAGTCTGGAAAACAAAGTTGCAGCCATCTGTTAGATTTACACCGGGATTAGTTGTACTTTATTACTATCATTATGTTCGTTGTCGGAATCTCTGATTATTATTATTTTTCTTGTAATAAAAAAACAATCATAATTACGGGAATATAACGTGAACTAACTCACACCAGTCAGTCATGATGATTATTATTACTAGTAGTACTATTCTTGCTTAGATATTTTTTTAACAATTGTTTTTGTTTTGTCGTTTTGTTCACATCATTAAAATTGATGTAAAAAAAATAGACGGTGGAGATCAAAGTGAAGATGGACTGTGAAGGCTGCGAGCGAAAAGTGCGGCGTTCGGTGGAAGGAATGAAGGGTGTGTCATCTGTGTCGCTGGAGCCCAAAGCCCACAAAGTCACTGTGGTCGGCTACGTTGATCCCAACAAGGTGGTTTCCCGTATGGCTCACAGAACCGGCAAGAAGGTTGAGATCTGGCCCTATGTGCCTTATGACGTGGTGGCTCATCCTTACGCCTACGGAGTCTACGACAAGAAGGCACCGTCGGGTTATGTGCGAAGAGCTGATGACCCTGGAGTCTCGCAGTTGGCTCGTGCTAGCTCCACCGAGGTCCGCTACACTACTGCTTTTAGCGATGAGAATCCAGCTGCTTGTGTGGTCATGTGATTTGTTGTCATGGACCGTTTCAGTTATGGATTATTTTTAATAGTATTGTTGTGTTGTTTGTGTATATTAATACCACCGTATGGGTAAGTTTCTTGTTTTGGTTTTAGTTCCCTTGTCTCTGTACTCGTAACGCTATCATATGGTTGTAATATTTTCCCTTTTTATCCATAGAAATATTAATACAAATTGATTTTTTTTTTTTAAAATAAAAAAGATAACTACTGAAACGAAGCCGGGTTCTTGTTCAGGCACCAGAAATCCACAAACGTACAAATGTTTCTTTGACATCTACTGTCTGATACAGTCTGCCGTTATGACGAAACAGAATTGATACAAAACTTAAATCTTTCTAACCTCCTTACGTCTTTTGATGGGATAGTTTGCTGACAAATTTTACTCCCACTGTCCAAAAGCTTCTTTAGTTTCCAATCGAATTTCAAATGTTGCCAAAATTATTCCGGTTATGTTTTGGTGTTGTAATAGACAAATATTGAAGCTGACTTTTATAACTAAGGGTTTAATATCAGAGATAACATTCAAAGTGCCGACAAATGAAATCTAAAGGGGAATCGACCTTGAGTTTCCATAGTTTTTAGTATTTTGACCGACCAAGTAAAAAATCTGAACGGGGAAAGTAAATAAGCCTATCATCCATCTTACTTTATCTACACACTATAATAGCGTTCTCTCTGCAGAGCCTGCAAAGACAGGAATGCATGCGACGTTTCAGATAACACAACATTCTCTCATTACAAGTCTCTAGGACGGCGAGGAGAGGATTCAAGACCAATCACCACCTGTCTTTCTGGACATCTTCGGCCTTTGTCAGGTCATTTGAACCCGAAAAAAGAACCAAAATCAAATTCAGAGTCTTCCAATGTTAAATGTCTAGAGCGAGGGTTGGTTCATAGCCGCCGCCTCACCAGAGAGATGCCTATGAGAGGTCGAACGATCCTTGCCCTTCGTTGATGGCGTAGAGCAGTTTCTTGTACATGATTTCCTGTTTCAGGTACAAAGTCCTCAGGCTTACCCCAACCAACAACCATAGGCTCCAAAGATTAAATAAAAAAAGAGACATGTCTCACCTTTGTAGAATAAGGAGGGAGCTTAAGGTAGTTGGCGCAAGTCATGACGCTGGGAAGATCATCGTCTGCTGTTTCCGAAGCCCCTGTCCCATTGGCTGCCGCACTTGAGGTTGATGAGTGCTGCATCAGCCAAAGACACATCAATTTTTAAAAAATTCCATGTGAGACCAAATACATAACTTAAAGAAATTAAGAGCTGAATCGTTCTTAAGAAGTCTTGCAAATGCAAACAAACACCACAATGCGTGTCTGCTCATGGCAAAGAAGACTACGTGTAGATGCATTCTGATATATGGCTTGGTGGGTTTACTTTAACATGACTAGGGACCGCTTGCCTCAGTTACAAAAAAAAAAACTCTTTTTAACCGAATATATAAGTAAAGGTTTATTACCTTTCTCACAATCGTCAGCTTCGGGTTCAAAACAGCTAAACCACCAGGAGGAAGCCTAGGAGCTCCAGTTACAAATTGGCAGAAAGCCCGCTGTTGATCTGCTGTAAGCTCTCCCATGATCTCCAATAACTACCGCCAGGGTGAAAGATCAAAGTCAAAAAGGAATCAACAATAAAGAAGCAAAAGCTTGATTGTAAAAACAAAATGGTTTTTAACAAACTAAGGAAAGTAACTTACATTGATGATCGCCGGACTTTTTGCAGTATAACCGTGATCAAACTTGATATGTTCAACAAGAGTATCCGCCTGAAATAATCAAAGGAAGGTTTTAGAAATGAAATTTTATCTAGTTGATTCCAGTGTCCTGGGTAATGGAAACCAAAAAAATGTTGAAGAATCACCTCCCACAACTCTCTACGACCACACAACAAGTAGTCCAGCTCAGAAGGGGTGAATATTTGTAGAGACTTTATGTCAAAGACCTGTTAATCATGTGCAGGAACAGAGAGGTCTTATAAGGATACAAAAGGTAAGACTAAATTAAAGATATCATCCTGCTGTTTAAAAGATTATGAACCAAAAGAAACCACTCATTCTATATGATTTAGAAGCCAAAGCCAACAGGAAATCTAAGAGAAAGTGGAGAGTCAGGGAAACTGCCAACCTGATTGAATCCAGATCTGAAGGCTTCGATCTGCCGGGAAACTCCTCTCTTGACAGTAGCATCAACGACCAGGGATATATAGTCCTCAAGACTATTAATATCAACCTGTAACAGAACAGAAAACAGTACGTCATCAGCAACAACGGACAACAACTAAAAGAATAGTAAGATATGAAATATAAGCTTAGACGGTACAATGTCATCTCCAGGTCTCAATATGTATTCGGGATAGCCAGGTAGGGTGAAGTCCAAGCAAAGATCTTCAATACGGGATCCACGTAAACATAAATCAGAAATCACGCTACTGTTGTCACCATCTTCTGCTTCCAGATAGTGCTTACGGTCAACAAGAACACGAAGCTCTTGCAAAGTCTTGCCAAGTTCAGCATCAAATAATATAATATCATGCAAATCAAGCTCCTGTTCAGGTGAGGAAAAAAAAAGAGCAAGAAATTACGAACGAAGTAAAGAAGTCGAAACTACTAGTCCACTCTTGCCTGAATAAAACAAATTACTGATAGTAAAAAAAAAACTCACCTGACCAAGAATAAGCTTGTAAAACGCTGTACTCAACGGGACGTCCATTAGCCGTCCATCTTGAAGTGCTTTTGCCATCACGCGCCCTAAAAGGCGGAAATATTCAATAGCTTTATGAAACCGACTACCTTCAGATACGTCAGCTGTTGAGGGCCAGGGCCGAGGAAACAACCCAAGTGGTGCCTGAACTATATCTCTGTCCCTAGCTGCTGTTGATTTCCCGTCTTGAATCTCAGTTTGCAAAGATAACTTGTCACCAGAATTTGATCTCCACATCCCGAGGGAAACCTTTTGCAAATCATGGCTTAGGAGTGTGTAAAACTCAAGGGTGGGGCCTAAACCAGTACCAACTTCACCAAAATATTCTACTTCAAGCACAGCTTTTTGGCTAGAATACATCTCCATAACTTTCGCAGCAGAATCTAATATTCTATTTCGGGATACACGTACTTTCTGGCGCTGCAATCTCCCTATTCTCATCTCTCGCTCATTTGCAGAACCACTGCCGTCAGCACCTTGCTGCTGCTGTAAGCGGTTCAATGCACGCGACAACCCAAAGGCAGTTGAATAGAAATACTGTCTCCGAGTCTGAAACGGAAACAAAAACGGGCATGCTGTAGTCAACTGGTAGCACCAAGAGGGAAGACTTCCACTGCACAAAGCAAGCGCATCCTGGATCTGTCGAGCTAATTTGGGTGTAAGTTTGCTGTTGATGAATTCTTCATGAGAAACCTTAGAAGCAGCTGTATTCAGATCATCTAGACTTGTAATTTTACCCTCTGCGAAACGATCAGAAACAGTTTGGGCTCTTAGCCGAGGGCCAAGCTGATTTAAACCCTCTAATACACGCAACAACGCCAGAACATTATACGTAGAATTTGACTTCTCAAGGTCGCATGGAAGCTTTCCTTGTAAGATACTGTCCAAAAGAGATGCCCTATACGACTGGGCTTCCACGCTTGCATTAGTCGTAGCAGATTTAGTGGATTTAGATGGTGTGGTAGAACTTGCACCACCAGCAGACAACCTATTCACTTGGCTGTCCGGCATCTGATACATGATAGTACAAATATCATTTAATCTGCTTCCATCACTCGAGATGAAATCGCTGCCACCGAACCTGTCATCATCATCTTCGTCTTGCATAAGTTGTCGTTGCACAGCCTGATAAATCGTCATATGCCTACTAAGTTGCTTTCCTCCCGCAGTAAACATCAACTTAGATAACTCATCAGAACTTCGATTCAGGGTACGCCCATGCAGGTCTCTACTTCCTCTAATACCTCTACCACTGGCAGCTCCAAGCCCAGCCATCGCGGCAGCAGCGAAGGAGAGTGCACCCCTAGAACCATAAAGATTCCCAATGCCAGCATCAGTAGAATTAGATCCCCTTGCAACTGCTGTTCCACTACTACCTCCCAAAGCTGAATCCATCTGTCCGCCGCTAGTTGCTAGACCGGCACCGACATCATCCACTGCGTCCCCCAATTTTACATCATGAACCTTGTCAGGCGTGCACATGGGAAGACTGTCATCCAAGACCTGAATTCAAGACCACATGTAGACTATAAAGAAATACCCATCGACAGCAACCAGATAAATATGAGAAACTGTGGTATAAAGTTAGTAATACGGCCAGCTCAGTATGCCAAACTTATCTAAAAATACGGAAGCTGGCAAAATATTTTGCTAAATGTAGCATCTTTCATGTTGTTACCAAGAGAAATAATTGCGTCTGTAATGTACATACTGGGGGAGGGGAATACTTACATCCTCATCCTCATCATCTTCATCGTCAGAAATGTCTTCCTCTTCAATCACCAAAGCATCATCCATGTCGACGGGAGATATATCCAATTCTTCGTCCTGCAAGGCATATAAGTATAAGTACGATAGTGCTGCAGAAGCAGATCACACCACAAAAACCATATGAAGTAACACAATAAACAACCATGTAATCCACAACTTTCTACAGTGACATACCTCAGAGCTGGAGTCTCCGCTGGCTGGTTTCATTTGTGTATCTTTGTCAAGGGCAGCTCTCCTTTGAACACTGCTCCTTGTTTGAGGCCCCTTATCCCGCTGAGCCGGCTTCATAACACCTTTACCTTTAGATGAGCTGGTACCTTTCTCATGGACAGGTTCTTTCTTTGAGGCATCACCTATCTTAATTGCTGATCTAGATCTAGAAGAATGACGATGAGTGGTGGAAACTGGAGTTGACGAGGATGGTGATGAAACACCAGCACCGCTAAGTAATGTGCCTGGTTCAGTATTTCCAGCAGGCGCTGCTGGCTTCACACCAGATTCACTGCGTTGAACTCGGGGCCAGAGAAATTCCTCCACCGCTGCTATGCTTGCCAACGGATCTATGAGAACAATATTGGAGGAGTAATCACGTAGTGCCTTCTCTCCAGGTGCACGGCATAACCGCAACTTCAAAGGATGTGCCAAAGCACTCAATCCAGATGAGAGACGAGCACTTCCACTGAGTGACCTTGAGGGATGGCTAAGGACGACCGGAAAACGTTCGAGTGAAGATAAAGCATCTTGAAGTTTCTGAATCAAAACAGTCATAGGAGGGATCTTTCCCTCATTACCATCAGAAGGAAGTGCAACTTCTAGAAAAGCTTTGAACCTTCTGAGCCCGTCCTGGCGAAGTTTGGGTAAATCAAACTCGGAGATCTTCTCTTTGGAAAAGTATCCATAAGAAAAATAGTTAAGCAATGCTGCAACCACACCACTGCCAATAAACTCAAAAGTTGAGACGCCATCCCCTTTGCTTAGCTCGCCAAGTATCTCGGAGATGATACCAATCAAGTATTCTTCCTTGCTAGCAGAAAAATCGCCAAGGCATGGCCCAGAGGCTTTAGATTTTCCCTTTCCTTTAACTTTATGATCATTTGTACCAGCAGTTAGCTTCGTGCAAAGATTCTTCAGATGCAAGAGATCATCTGTAACTCCAACATCAAATTCCCCACCATCAGACGGGAAGTGCTTGTCTTTGAATGCTTTTGCATAGGAGCTAACTGTTTCCCTTAGCATGAAGCTCGCTGTAGGAGATTCCAGGGAATTATGGTTTGCACCTATGCTAGCAGACACAGAATTCTTAACCTCTTCCGACTGATTTCCATCAGAATTGGCATTACTACTTCGCCGTCTATAACGCCTAGATCGTGCAGATCCAGGCACACAGTCATTTTCCTTATCAGTAGGTGAAGCATAAGAAATAGGTTTACCAACCAAGACAAGTTGATCTACAGCATGAACCACCCCTTCCCTCACAAACACTTTCGAGAAAGTTTCAGGAAGTTTTTCCATCAAAATTTCTGCAACTTGTAGAGCAGGAACCAAGACTTGCGGATCTTTCCATGCCAAGACACCAGCCAAGAAGCTACATAGAAAAAAAATGTAAGAAGTTGCACCCAATCGTGTGAGACATAATTTAAAACATAAACATCATACCTCGATATATTTGTGTCACCAATTAGAGACTGAATCATTTCTGAAGTGCTGAAATACATCAACTTTGCGATAACTGAGAGACATTTATGACGAATAGTACCATTGACACTAGAACCATAAATCTGTTGGAAAGAAAGCAAGGGCCGTTAGACATACAGGAGGTAGTATGAACATTATTTTGTTGCAACTGGTATAAAAAGTATACCTGCACTAAAACTGGAAGAAGATCCAATCCAAATTGCTGAAGAAGTTCGGGTTGATCACTAAGTAATTTTTCTCTAGCTGAAACTTTTAGAGAATCTTCTTGTCTTTCTGAAGTACTTGGAGAAGATTTTTTTTGGCCTGATCCTTTCACCAATGTGTTTGCGCTAGTAGGAAGGGAGATACTTCCTTCGGGCAATGGAGGGAGGAGTTCGTTCGCTAGGTTGACAATCTCAAAAATCTAAGATGCAAAACAAGAGTTATAATCCAGAACCTTTCTGAAAACAAAAGACCTCACATGATCATGTTAACGAATAAATTCAAGAATTAGCGAGCCATGGGATGAAAGTAAAATAAACAAGGCAGAGCACACTGATGAAGCGCTTCTATCTATACAACCTCTAACACAAGACCAGAAAACAAGCATAGGAAACTTGAGCCATCGGCTACAACATAAATAAAGCTCAAAATACATGTACATAGATTATGATCGAGCCGAATAGAGAATTATCCTAAATTCAAGTGATCTATTTGAAGGTGTGTCCCCTAAGCATCTCAATGTACACCAGTTATATAACAGCTAGTGTTATTTTATCACGAATTGAACAAAATAAAGTCTGTGATGTCAACAAGTAAATCAGTACCTGATCTGCAGGCCTGCTCAGTGCTGGGGAGATAGATGCATTAGCAGAGACACCAGAACCTGACAGAATGTCCTTAAGAATGCTACTAATACCGAGAAGCAGTAATGTCCTGCACCCAAGAGGTGACCCGCTCGCACAGGTGGAAAGTAATCGGATTAACCCCTGTACCAAATATGGTGAACATGTCATCCTATGAATAAAGATAAATACAAACACAAAAGAAATTACCCCTACCGTGTATGTTGAAACACCAAGAGATGCTTGCCCACCTCCCGAGTTGCTAGTGGATATAAGAGTCGCAGCTTGAGTCACCAGGCCATGGTTGCATAATTCATCTAATTTCTCAGGGTACGATGCAAATGCTTCGGCAATTCGAGTTAAGCAGATTGAAGCATGTTCCAAAACCTGCCACCGTTCGAACATATTATGAAGGAAACTGAGGCAAGAGCGGAACTAGATAGTACCATATTATAGCAAAACAAAAAAGAAGGATCAATTACCTTCGAATCATGATACTGAAGTAGGTTTGTCAGTAATGGTACAGCTTCCATAACATAATCAGATGCATCAGAAGGTAACTTCTTGCACATATTTGCAGCAGTAGATAGTGCTACACGCTACAAATCCAAGTAACATGTGCATTAGATACACGAGTATGGAAAGCATAAAAGAAAATTTACAAAATTACCCACCTGGACTCCAGTGGAGAAGAAATCCAGATATGATAGCACAGCCATAAGAGCACCAGCTCGCAAACAGGCCGTTGGGTGTTCCTGAGATATCTTTTTGAGAGCTTGCAGAGACTGTTGTAAAACACACAAAGAATAAAATCAAATTTCATAATTCGTCCCAAGTAAATTAAAATATTAGATATGTGTAGCAACAACAAAATCTCAAGAATTGATAGAATAGCGAACCTGCTCGGCCAAGTCCATGTATTCTATAGTTAGCAATCTGGCGACAAAGCAAGAAACAGCCCCGTAATGAACAACGGCAGCACAAGAAGAGGGCAAGACGTCACAAAGATGGGTAAGAGCCCTGGCTGCAAGAAGCATAATGTCGGGATTGCTTTCATGGTTAAGTAAACCAACAAGAACCGGGACGAAGGAATCAACAGAGAAGGTGCTCAAGGAGTCTTCGGTCCCAATGGATAACATCTCGCAGAGCTGGGTCAAAGCCTCGACCTGCTTTCCCTCTTCTCCTTCAGAGCGCAAGCCAGAGAGAATCTTCTTCATCCTCCCGTTTAAGTGGGAGGAAGAACCTGAGCCAATACCAGAGGACGGAAGCAAGTCATCAAGTCCAGCTCCAAGCTTCCTCAGCAAGCCCTGTAAAGCACTGCTTGCTGAACTCATGTTGGGATGCATGAATCCCCCGTTACCATCCTCACTATCATTGTCGTCATCCTCATCAGCAGCGGCTGCGGCAGCATCCATGTTGAGCTGTTGTCTGGCTCTGTCTCTTTCTCTATCCCTAATCCGAACGTCATGCTCCTTCTCCTTTCCCTTGTCGGAATTAGGGTTCTCGTTTCCCCTGTTACCTCGTCCTCCGCCGCGGCGGAATCCAGAAGACTCGGTGGAGGTGTCCATGGGAGTAGCAGTAGCGGTGGAGCGAGAAGAGCGAGAGCGGGTGGATGAGGAAGGTGCAGTGGTGGTGGTAGCTGCGGCGGGGACTGAAGAGGAGGAAGAAGAAGACGAAAGGCGAGCGCGTTTGCTGCGAGTGGTGGGACCTGAGGGAGGAGGAGAGGAAGAGGAAGATGGGGCAGTTGAGGTCGCCTCCGCACGCTTGCGGCTCCGAGTTTCCATACAAAGGAAGAAACCGCGATTCGATCTCTATCTCTCTCAATCAGAGAGATTCTGATCGCATCTCAGCTCTTGAAATCGATTCCAAATAACAATCGCCCGAAACCCTAATTTGCCAAAGAGATCGTCGCAGCCCAGAAGAAGAACCTCGATCGGAGCTATTGATGATGCAATTCGGATTCAACACGAGATCGGAATCGAGAGAGGAACGATTTGTAGAAAACCCTAAATCGAGTGGGGGAATGATGATAAACAAAAGCAAACAAAAGGGCTTTTGCCCAAACTATATAATATTCAATCGAAGCGAATACGATCCCGTTTTTACTCCTTCCAGCTTTTCGGACAAGAACTGACACGGGGATCCCGCTACGTGTGATTCGTTTACTCCATTAAGCTCTGTACGGTTGCGTTTTACGCGTTACCATGGGCTGGACTGATGGAAAAGAATGGGCCCAGGCCCAACCATCAGCTATAGATATCTGCAAGCATGCACGGGTTTAAGGCCCATTATGGAGCTTGACTTTCTTTTAAAACTCTACCTTCTCACTACTATACATCGTAATATCGTATACATCAAAACTCATTACAATTAGTCATACACAAAAACAAAATACAAATATAATAATATGATTGTAGTAAGAAAACTATCGTTTGTCAAAGAAAATGAATATGCGAAATACCCTACGATAACCGTAAAAAAAAAATTGTCACCAAAATAATTTTAAAAAATAAAAATGATTAAAAGGTGTAAACATATATTTATACTTTCAGAGTTAACTAATCTAGATTTAGGATTTAGAGTTGTAGAATGAAGTTTTGGAGGTAAGGTTTAAGAAATTAGTCAATTGGGCATCGGCTCTCCAAATACTTTTGAATTATCAAAAAAAATAAGATACAAAAATATTCTTCTTTTTTCTGTGGCCATGAGCCCATCACACACTAATATAAAAACTAAAGATAGAAATTTTGGTTCATATGTAGATTATTGTAAATTTCAACAAAAAAACATGACAATATATATTAATATATACACAATAGTTAGCTCTTTTATAGATACCCTGGTTGGAACTTAAGATTAGTTTTGCGTTTAGGGTTCTAACCGATCGATTATCAAAACCATGACACTGCTTACTAGTCACTTTGAAAGCTAGCCACCCACTCATAAACGTGTTGTCGTTGTATGAAGTTAAAAGTGAACCACATCAAAGGAAATTTTCAATATGATGAAATTGGACTCTCGACAATATAAACTGCATGCATGGCCTTGTAAACTGCACTCACGCCTTTAACGGTGTGACTTTTTTGCCCTATTGTTTGAAACTATTTGGTAATCAAAATATGGTTTGCTTGAAATTGTCACGTTATGCGGTAGCTTTATGCGATGGGTAACATTGATAAGATCATTTTCGTTCTATAAATTGGACTGCACCAAATCTGGTTTAACCGTTATGCCCAAATCGCGTTTCCTCCGAAACTCTATCATAAATTGATTTACATTGCCTTGGTTTAAAGTATATGTTTGATCCCCTTTTGTGGAACTGTGGTTTGAATAACATATTTTCATCACCGCTGTTCAATTTAGAGATAAACAATCAAAGGCTCAGGGATGATGAAAATCTCAAAGAGTAGCTAGGCACAATTAAATACCTTGAAAGTTATCCACACTTGGTTGATATGGACCTCTCTACGTTTATATCTTCTTCTACATATTTATACAAGTAGGTATGTGTGACTGTGACCATATATAAAGGGGTGGACACAATCAAATCACATGTTACCCACCTCGTATTCGCTCTGTATTGAGTATTTAGTTTCACCAAACTGGGTATTAAATAGTTTATTTAATTACAAATATAAGATAAATATTAAATATTAACATAAAATTAATTATTTAACATTATTGATTTATTACTATTTTCATTAATAAACAAAAATACATTCCTTACAGTATACTAAAATAATTTATTTATATCTTTATTTACTTAAATAAAATAAATATAAATGATATGTTTATAAAATCATATTAGAAATCTATTTATTTTATAAATACATTAACTAAAACGTAAGAAAAGAGATGAAATATTCGTTATTAAAAATAAAGTTATTTAGTTTAGAATTTCAGCGAACTCTTGAGTAAATTGTAAATAATTATCAAATAATTTTCATTTAGTTTGCAAATAACAAATTGTATAACAAGACAATTAATTTGTAAATGGTTTATTTTATAACAAGTATTCATTTTTAACAAATCAAATACGATTTTAAAATTTAACTACCTGTACAAGCTAAATAGAGTATCAACTATATCAAATATATTTGTGCCCACCCCTGGACTCCATATTTATGTGTTATTATTCCCCACTGTTACCAACCATCCAACTTATTTTCACGTCTTCGCAAGGGAAACCGATTATAGTACTATCTTACATTCTTATTCTGCTAAAATTACCCAATTAAATCCCCGTAGTAGTTTATCACAACTGTTACGTGCAAAAAAAAAACTCTTTTCGGGTTTCAATCAAATCCACCTTAAGATAAAAAGTGGGACTATAACATAATACACAATGTCAAAATTAAAATACGAATCCATTATTAAAACAATTGTAAATAGAAAGTGGAAGGTGAACCAAACCCCACGTCCCCAACCGCATACGGACTTAAAAATAGTATATAATTATCAAACTCTTAAACATCACTTTACGCCAAGAAAATGACAAAATTGTTAGTAATAGTACTACTATATATCATTATAGTGCATCTATAGTATACTCGACACAAAAAAAATGTTACTATTGGTATTTCATCACACATCGCTATTTCATCCACATCATCTACAACCCTATTGGGCCATTATTAATTTATTACTAATAACAAATGTTATTCTACTACATATATACATAAAGAATAATTCAGCAGAACTTAACTACGTAAACGATGATGTATGTGCACAGAAAAATAAACGATGATGTTTAAAACGCCCATTGCGTGAAGTGTTTATGCATTTGTTTTTTTATAAAACAATACTAGCTAATTATTCTATTTGGGTACAACATGCTAGTTGCCTTATTTTAATAGATTGTAAAGAAAACAGATGAAATCATTTAATTAAGTTTTTTGGTGAATGATAAAAGTAAATTTGGAGGGTTTTGATGATTTGATTCAAATGTAAATGAATAAAGCTTTTTACTAGATGTCGTTACATCAACTTAAAATGACTCTAACCATTGTGTGAGATTTTCGATACAAGTGAGTGTTTGGACGCAATTGACATTATTGTTATGGTTCAAATCTACAAGGATTACGAGTTTTGTCCAAAAGCTTTTGATATTTGTTTAAAAAATAACAAAGCTTCTGGTTCTGATCTGAAGAAGCTTGGCCCCTAGCTGAGAACCTGACCTTCTAGAAGAGCACCAGCATCATGCATGAGGCGAGTGATTGTATACCAAGAGATTTTAAAAAATTGAAGTTCAACAACTCTCTCTTTTTCATTTTTTTCCCATCCCTTTCAATAAACCATTACTATTTTTAAAAGTCGTTGTTCAAAATTAATTATTTTAAAAGTCTTCTCAAAAATTTCCACCTAACTTACCAAATTTCACAATTTAGTTCCACTTTTGTCTAAAATATATATGGGTACGAATACATAAACATACGATAATTAATCTACTATTCTACTAACTATTGTAATCTTTCAACTCTTTTTCTTATAGTCACACGTGTTACAAGAATACGATGGAAATAATTATTATCATGTTCTACAAAAGGTAAAAGTGATATATACGAATAGTGGTATTATATTCAGTCCAGTTAATGGTTAAACTGTTCCTAGAATATTTGTTAAAGTCTTGGTTTTCAAGTCTCGAATTAAAAAAGGTTGGTTGGATAAATAAACCATCCTAAGTCAAGGTTCTAGAAGGCACATTCTTATGTCCAAAAGATTTATATGTATATTCTGTTTTGGTGGTTCTTTTAAAAAGAACTTGTATTGGTGATTATTGTTGTATATTGTTTAAAACTTTTTATACACATATAAAATAATCAGGACCATGATCACAAATATGTTAAACACGAAGTGCTTGTCATTAGAGAGAAAATTTAGAACCATATATTTCTATAAGTTATACCATGCCCACATAAATATTTACTTGAAAGTGATTTGTGGTAGCGAGTGATTGTAATAAGGTTTCTAAGATCTACGTAGAGTATTAAATAAAAACAATAATTAACAGAGTGCAGTCTATATACTGACCAGTACTAAACCACACAGCCTATAGTTGACCTGCACTTGTTCAGAATCTTTCATTAACTTTACCACCTACCTCCACAACTTAATTACCCCTCCTATTCAACATTGCTACCAAATTTATTTTAAGAATCCACTTTCTAAATTTTCTCTCTCCTACTTTTATTACAAGATTGATTATGAAATTAAAACATGCAAAAATCTGTTAATACCTGATGTACTAATTAAATCGGTTGAAGTTAAAGATGATTTGTCAACACTAATTTTATGTCGGCCGAAGATTCTAGATGACACTAATATTTTTTTTTTAAAGAATGATTATGTGTGAAAGATGAAAATTGTTTGTTATGTGAAATAGATGAAAATCGATCTAAATGTTAAGATTTTTTTTGAAAGTATGTATTATAAAATATTTTTTACGTTTCAAATTGATATATTTAAAAATTTTACAAAAATTAATAAAATATATTAAATTTTGGTTATAAATGTTATTATTTTCGTTTAATTATTTCTGTAATTTTTAACCAATAAAACTGTAATAAACAAAATTAATATATTGAATTCAAAATTTATTTCTTAATAAAAAGTGATTCAAAAAGAAAAAAAAAATATATCTTTAAAACAAACATAACTATGAAATATAGATTTTTTTGTAACAAAGGGAGTATATTAAGTATGATACTTTTCTTTTGTTACTGTATTTTGGCAATAAAATATTAAATTGTTGTCACTTGGCAATAAAAAAACCTTATTCGAAAGACATGATGCGATCATATATGTCAAGCTTCTCACTTATTGTACCAAAACGAAAGGCCACCATACACTTACCCATTCAAATCCATCCCACCAACTCACATCTAGAAGCAATTATAAGTCATCTCTCTCTCTACCTCTACTCTTCTATCATCTAGAAGCAATTGTATACAATCTATGTATATGTATCCCTCTCTAGCATTAAGTCAAAACCCTATATAAACTATACACCAAAGCTTTGAATCTTCAACCAAAACCCAAAATCCAAGTGCCCCACCAAATGCTTTAATCCTCCTCCACTAGACAAAAAAATAAGTTAGTCCCTTTATACCCTTTTAGCCAAAACCCTCGTAAAAGCCAATTCCAAGCATACATATAAAGTAATAAGAACACACTTGATTAATTCATACCTCTTTATATTTATATATCTAATATTTTCATCAAGAAATAAACACAGAAAATAAAAAAAGTATGGGAAGGTCACCGTGTTGTGAGAAAGCTCACACAAACAAAGGAGCATGGACGAAAGAAGAGGACGAGAGGCTCATAGCTTACATTAAAGCTCATGGCGAAGGCTGCTGGAGATCTCTCCCCAAAGCCGCCGGCCTTCTCCGGTGTGGCAAAAGCTGCCGTCTCCGGTGGATCAACTATCTCCGGCCTGACCTTAAGCGTGGAAACTTCACCGAGGAAGAGGACGAGCTCATCATCAAGCTCCATAGCCTTCTTGGAAACAAGTGAGTACTTAGGGACTTTCTTTTTAAAACTCATGCAAACAAAAATAAGCAGCTTATATTATTTTAATTTGTAGCTATATTATTTTAATTTGTTGATGTATATATTATATAGATGGTCGCTTATTGCGGGGAGATTACCGGGAAGAACAGATAACGAGATAAAGAACTACTGGAACACACATATACGAAGAAAGCTTATAAACAGAGGGATTGATCCAACGACTCATAGACCAGTCCAAGAATCATCATCACCTTCTCAAGAATCTAAACCAACACAACTAGTAGAAGCAATAACGATGAGTAACACCATTAACATCTCCTTCACTTCCTCCTCTTCTACTCCAAAGATGGAAACCACTAGCTTTCAAGTAAAACCAGAGACAATCTCAATGCTTACGTTCAAAGAGGAAAAAGACGAGTGTCCCATGGAAGCAACGTTGCCAGATTTGAATCTTGAGCTCAGAATCAGTCTTCCCGATGTTGTTGATCATCGTCATCATCAGGAGGGAAAGTCAACAAGGGCGCGTTGTTTCAAGTGCAGTTTAGGGATGATAAACGGCATGGAGTGCAGATGTGGAAGCATGAGATGTGATGTAGTTGGAGGAAGTAGCAGCGGTAGTGGCAAGGGGAGTGACATCAGCAACGGATTCGATTTTTTAGGGTTGGCAACGAAAGAGACTACTACTTCTCTTTTAGGTTTTCGAAGCTTGGAGATGATATAATATTTTCTCAAATTATGCTAAGTGCGTAACTGTACAAACTCTTTTTTTTTTGCCTAGAGAATTAATTTGAAGGTACACACTATTATTCATCACTTTGTATGATTTTTTTTACTGTTGGAATTTAAACCATATATATAAAACATCTTT
The DNA here is from genome assembly GCA_905132885.1 of Moricandia moricandioides. Classification (NCBI taxonomy): domain Eukaryota; kingdom Viridiplantae; phylum Streptophyta; class Magnoliopsida; order Brassicales; family Brassicaceae; genus Moricandia; species Moricandia moricandioides. The sequence goes on along the minus strand of CAJHQQ010000192.1, from coordinate 200,025 downwards.
TCTTACTCAACGAAACTTTTCATTGCAAAAATGTTAAATATGTATAAGATCAAGAAGGGAAATTCCAGTTATATTACAAGTTTTATATCACTTTTAAATCTACTATTATAAATGACTATTTTTAAAAATACTCTAAATTTATGATAAAATAGAATAAACTAATTTTTTTTTTGAATGAAATATAAATAAATAAAAAATAAATAAAAAATAAACTAATTTTTATAAATATTTATAAAACATTTAGAAATTTAACCCCAACCCTTTAACAATAAGACTTAAACAATAATCACTAAATTGTAAACTCAAATGTTAATATATTTTTGACTGAGTATATTTTGAAAGATGATACTTCATATATGGTATTTTTAACAATTTATCCCGGATTAATATGTGATAAAATTTCCATAGAGAAATCAACATAGTTTGAGTTTAGTAGTTTTAAATGCTTAAACTAGCCTATAAGGAGTGTAGGTTTAGAAAAAAAAGAATCGTATAATACAATTGGTAAGATATAATTTCTTATGGTTGAGATTAGTTTATGCAGTTAGAGGTTGGTTGCCCAAAAAAACTCATTATCCAATGTTGGAGATAAGCCAAATAAGGAGAAAAGATTATTAGTATATATATGGTTTCAGCATATAATACTCAGATTATAAATACAATGATATCTTGTTAATTAAGCTCTCTAATAAGAGATCTATATGAAGAATATGAAATGCAAATAAATCCAACCGATTCATGACAAATGGAGAGTGAAGCTTGTAGATAAGTAGTAGGAACAACATTAATATTAGATATAAAAAAGGAAAATAACATAAATGAAGGAAGCAACAACCAAACCAATGGACCCTTTCTTCTACCAAACTCTATTTATTTCTCACTACCCATCTCCCTACCAACCTATATACCAACCATTCATCATCTTTTGTCCACTTGCGATGCATATCATACTATTAATGCAAGTATCCACAATTCTACATGCATGCATATGATACCACACATGCTCATATATGCATGCATATAATGATATAAAATGCTTGATGAATTTAGAAAAGAATCATGACTCGTAAAGTTAAAACATTTTTCTGTCGTAACATGCTAAAAAAGTCCTCTACTTATATTATCTCTCATATGTAAAATCACAAAATAAGAGATACAACTATATTTTTTTATATATTGATTACGTGATTAATAAGTTGCTGGCAAATACTAATTGCGATGACTTTTTACTTGCTCCCAGGGCTTAAGCATGGGATACATCGTTCTGTTGAAGAGACGAACTGAATAATGATGGTATAAATACATATCACTCTGGTTACAACTACCAGTCCAATCAAAATTTTACATGTTTTTTTAAAGTTTTTATATGAAAATTTTTCGTTTTGAGTGATTACATTTCGAAAGTTTGGACTATCAGTGTACATTCGATAGGATATTTGGAAATGAGAGGGGTGGCAGAGAAGAGTGGCGAGAACTGAGGATAAGGAGAAAAGGGAAAAGGACAAAAGACAAGATGACCACACAAGTGAAGAAGACACACGCACCTGCCTCCTCTACTTCTTTTTAAAAGCTTTATATTTAATTTTAATTTTTATATTTTAAACCCACTTTTTCAAAGATGTTAGGTAGATGCAATAGAAGCTTCTATTAGATTTTAATTTCTTATATATATATATATATATATATATATATATATATATATAGTTTTCTTTCTTTCCTAATATTGTAGTTGTGAGTATGTTTGGGAGGTCGAAGGCTCCATGATTTCGGTTCTGTTGATTCAGATTTTTAGATTTTCAAATTTCTAGTACTATGCTTATAAGTCTCATTCAGGTTTATTAATTACCGGATCGGGTTCGGTTCGGTTACTTCCGAGTTTAGTTCGAATCGAATTGTAATCAATGTATAAAATCGTCAAAAAATATATTAAAAAAACTTGAAAATTTTATAATTTTTTTTAAAATATATAAAATATTCAAAAATCTAATTATAATTAAGTTAAACTATCTAAACTAACTAAAATATATTCAAAATAACAAATAAAACAAGCCACAAAAATATTCCGAATACTATAAAATATCTAAATTACTTTAGAATATATACAAATATTAACATATTTACTAATTTCATATATCTTCGGATCATAGTTCGAATTTCGGTTCGGTTTGGATTATATCCAAAATCCAAAATTTTTTTTATAACGGTTTGGATTCTTCGATTCGAATTTAGATAGATACTTCGGCTTGTGGTATAAATCGCCCAGACCTAGTTGTGAGTTTCTTGCTGTTAAAATTGGTTGGGCCAGTCCCTTAAGTAGGATCATAAAACTTGGCTTCAGGATTCTTGTCCCGTATGTTTTAGATCTGTCTCGCTCTCTTATAATAGTTTTTCATCAAACTTGTATCCATTGTGTATTACCTTCAGTGAAATTTGAATTCTTACCTCTTGTCGATTTTATCGGTTTAATAACTGTTTTTAATACACCTAGACCGAACAACCGAAACGATTCAAACGATTTGTCCATGGGTTCATGACTGCCTTAGGCAGACGACTGTACATATATATCTTTTTTAACCAAGAAATAACATTAATGAAAAAGCGTTCGAACAAACAAGGTCATAAGGCAGAGATTATTAAGAGAGTTCTTCTTCAGTTTCATACGATCTCCAAACCAAACTAAAGAAAGGCATTTTATTGAGAGCCATCACGATACGTCTGTCTCCTTCACTTCTTCTCATCCTCACCTTTGCTGTTACTCTCTTCCTCGTTGCGCTGCAAATTTTAACACAATACATTATCGCAGAATCTTCTTTATCATCCCACAAAAGATGTTCAAACCAATGTAAGACGCACCTTTGATTCGTCTGGTAGAGACGCTAGCAGCGCTTGAACCGCTGGATCATTTGGATCCACCCCTGGAAGCTGTGTTTTGACACAAACAGTTAGGACCAATCTACTTTCCTCTTTCATTTTGCTTGTCAAAATCCTGACGTTTATTTAAGTAAAGCTTACCGATGAGAGAACAGATGATATGAAAGCTTGATCTCCTAAGAGGTTTCCAGCACCCGTTGCTTCACCTGACTCTTCCCCACTCATTGACATTTGCAGAGCTGCACACGGATCAGAATCAAACATAAGAGTCTATCTTTTCTCAAAACACCCAAAACGATTCAAAAATTATCTTCTAAATGTTCCATTTACAAGCAAAGGCTGATTTTGATAGCGACAAATATGATTTTACCACACAGCTCTACTCACCTAAAGCCAAATCCTGGTCCTCATCCGCTGCTTCTGACATGTTTACATCACCTACGGACATAGCAATTGCCTGATCTAGCAATGCGTTGTCCTCATCCTGCCACAAAGTTGTACGATAAACAATGCTTGCCTGTGGCTATATAATAATGAGATACTACTAAGAAGGATTGACACACAAAGTCACTGACGACTAACCATTGGTTCAGCGTTCTTCTCGGTTGTCCTAGCAACCGTCTCCTGTGAGGCCGAAGCTGTATCCCCGTCTTTTTCTTTCGGGCCTGCCTCATCGGCTGCCTTCTTAGCAGCAGCCTCTTGCCTTGCTCTCTCCTCCTCCATGGAGACTCGAAGGGCGAGAGCAAGCTCTGGGTCGATATTTGGATCAACACCAAAGTCAAAGTCACCACCTGCTGCTGCAGCAGCTGCTGCCGCAGAAACATACCCACTTGCACCCTCATCACCAGTGAATACAGGTGTGCTGCAAGAAAATTTAAGAGTTCCACATTACAAAGATAATTCAACTAGAGACACAGTGGTAACTGGTAACAACACTTGTATAGACAAAAACAACCAGAACAAAACAAATTTCTTTAAAGACTCCAAATCTCATAGACCTAAAAGAAAACCACATGCAATTCTTTTCTCAACCTGGATAATGTATCAACTGTTCCAATTACAATCTACCTAAAGAAGTTCAGGAAGAAGGTTAACGATACCTGAGAAGCACATCAGAGAGAGCATTGGCTCCAGAAGGAACATGAACAATGTGGCTACCGTCATTGTTATTGACAGCTGCAAGGAGGGCCTCCAGTTTCTGAGGCTTTTCCTCATCGTCATCATCTCCAAAATTGACAATGTCAAGAGAGACACTATTCTTTTTGAGCCTTTTACCAACAACCTCCAAGGCCTTCTTTTCATACTTGATTGGGCTAAAAGAAACAGAAGCACAACACAAACATCAGATAACTAAATATTAAATAAAAATAAAAAACACACAAAAGAAAGTGAGTACCTTCCAGCGAAAACTATAATCCTTTGGCGTTGATTCTTGTTTTGACGATGCTTGAGAGCAAGCTGAGCAATCTGGATCGCAGCTGTTAAGTTAATCTCTCCTCCCACATCAAGGCCTAAAAAGATGGATCACATGTCAAAAAACCTAAGCGGCAGCACTAACTTTCAACTTCTTTTCACTAGACTTACCGTGCATACACGCCAGAATCTTGCCAAGATCAGAGGTAGGCGTTGTCAAAACTCTAACTCCTTTCCCTGCCATTGTCAAGATCCCCACCGTGTTCTCCGGATTCGACTGCAATTGCAAAACGAAAGATCCCTAATTAACACCTAACACCACAATCAAAACCCTAATCGAATCAGGTGTTAAACTTTACCTGTGTTTTCGCCCCACAGAGAAGATTGACAGCTTCGGTTTGAGCCTGTAACCTAGAAGGAGAGTAATCTCCGTTTCGCATCCACTCGGAGTTATCGATGCAAATCATAGTCGCCTACGCACAGATCAACAAGAATACATCCAACACAGTGATGAAATACGAATCATACAAGGAGAGATCGATAAAGAAATCGATAATAAGCAGATAAAATTCGAAAATCACCTCGAGAACCATTGTGTCTAGAGAGAGAGAAGCTTCTTCTTCAAATTTGCTTCGCCGTAGAGAGAAAGTCAGGCACCTTCTGAGATTTAGATTTAGACCGACGATAAGCGCTTTGTGCTTCTTAATATTTTACTTTTATCTTTAAGACCCTTTTATTTTTATGTTTATTTTAGTTTTTGCCGCAATGACTCGATGGGATCAATTTCGCCCACATTGGGGGTTTATATTTGTATTGTAAAAAGAAACAAAATAAAGAACCAAAAAAAAACACCTTAGAGCATCTTTATATTATTTCTTCTATTTTTATAGAAAATATTATTTTCGTCTCTGTATTTAAAAATGAAGAAAACGCTTTATATTATTTTTAACAAATTCTATTTAACTATAGAGGTAGTTTAGAGATGATTTTACTGTTTATTCCTAAAACTCAGTTTAATCCCCAGGAATACAAACGAGAATTCACCAGATCCACTCTACTCAGGAATTTACAATGGTGAAAAACAAATGTATAAAAAAAAAACAAGCAGAGACGATATGGGATCATGTTCTTTCTATGCATTAATAGCATTTGGGATGAGGGCAGATCTTGTGCTTCTGCTGATAGGCAAGTGAACATACACCTCGTGAACTTCCTGCTTACAAACCTCTCCCTTGTCTCTATCAATGGCGTAACATACATAGATTGTGTCTATCACATTGTCAAGAACATGTACAAAGAAAGCCAATACCACAGTCAGTAATAGCCACGCCAGAATCGCCACCAAGTACGAATCTACACCCAAGCTGCTCACTCCTCTCAGAACGGCCCATGTCTGTTATTTTCACAACATCAAACACCCAAATTAGTAACTCAAAGGTTTGGTTAGTGACTGAGAAAAGTTTTTTATACTTACCGCGACCGCATAAGCAGCTGAGAGGACAAAGACAATTCCGGTTAGGATTCTAGTGGAAACTGTTTCCACAAAAACAGCTGAGAGCAGATTGCGTCTCAAGAGTTCGTAAGTCATTTTGGCAGAGGTGCAATAAGATTCGCCTGTTATTGCAGCAAAGTTGATGGTGAACTTGTTGAGATAGTCAAGAGCTCCAAGCAAGGCATTTGCACAGCAACGAAGAACAAAGTTCACTATGCCTTGTGGGTTCTCTTCTCTTGCATTGTCCACAACGGCTCGGACAACACGAACAACGCCTATGAGGATTCCCGAGAGACATATTGTACCAAACGATTGACCAAATGCGTTCCTGAAGAGACAGAGATGTAAAAACATGAGTAAGACTCACACATGAATACAAAAGAAACCACAACATATTCAGAGACTAATACAGATTTGGATCTGTTTTTTCCAAAATTTGCTTTTGTCTTTTCGTATTCAAAGTAACAACAAGATAAGATGATAAACTTTAATACACATACTGCTCAAGAACATGCACATGCAAGAGAAAATTTGGATGTGAGGGTTGAAGTAAGAAGTAAGCACAACTACGAGACCTTAATACAAGAACTCAAATCCAAGACAAAAGCAACAAGAAAATTGTAGTAAAGTGGAGAAAGCAATCCGAGATTGTTATGACACAGACTTAAATTTTAAACTAAGAGCATCATGTGTAAGCAAACACTGCACAGAAACTAAAGGAATCAAAGACATTGTGTTGGAATCACCTCAAGGAGCTCCGTATGCATTTCTTAGGCATTGAGTCTTCCTTGGAGAAATACCACTGAGCAATAGCTCCACTGATGACATAAACTTGCATTTCCACCATTACAGCAAGAGACCAAAGCATAGTTATAATGGCAAGCGCGTAATAAGCAGGAACCCAAGAATCTTCCTTCCACTCACAAAGGTATTCACCATCCAACTCCCTCGGCACAAACTCACCATTAAACCTAGCAAACACCAAGAACACCACAATCGGCGCATAGTACACCACCAAGCCGAGTGTCAGCAACGGCAACACAACAAAAAGCTTCAAGTTTTTAGACAATGCATCCGACGCAACACCGATGATCTGGATAGTGAGCTCGATTCTGTGCCAATTCGCAACTATGATCCAGACAATGACCCCGATGATCAAGAAAACAAAGACTAGGACAAGGACTCTGTACGCTAGAGGGAGAGCATCGCTACAAGAAGAGGTGAGAGTACAAGCTACGAACCAATAGACATTGAAGAAGATTGGGAAGACAACAAAGAGAGGTAAACAAGCGTAAACTAACTGCTTAGTGTAATGTTTGAGCAAAAGCAGGACGAGGAAACAAAAGGGTGCGCTTAAAATTAGCGTTACAACAAGTGTCCAGATCAAATCCTTCTCAAAGACTGGATCAGAGGACGAAGAAACCCATAACCTATTCGTAAAGGTGGAATTTTTAACGCAAGAGCTTGAAGCGAGGTCGTAAGTGAAGGAAGAGGAGGAGCTTCCGTAATCAGTATTCCTATGGAAAATCGAGAAGATGCCGAAACCGAAGGTGGAGAAGACGAAGAGGTCGAAGAGGAGAAGGAAAGTGACGTCCTTGAAAGGTCTAGGACCAAAGTTGTAAGAGATCTGAAGAAACTGTGTCGGGTCGGATTCGGGATCACTTGGACGCGGAGAATCGAGAGCGGAAGTGGAGGGTTTAGAGAGAAGAGGGGAGGAGGTGGAGGAGTCGTAGATCGCAGCGAATTTGGTGGGGTCGCCGTCGTCTGCCGCCATGGTCGTTCAAAGAGAAAAAAAAAAGCTCAGCCTCTGGAGTTGAGCTAGAAGGGAAGAGTGGCAGAAGACGACGAGATTCGAATTAGCATGTGTGTGGTTTAATCACAGTTAATTTAGTAACGACGACCACCGCCCAAGCGGCGAAGCGAAGATGATCTGAAAGCGATCGCCTCACCAGATATTCTTAATTATTATATGATTCGTTAAATTTTAAAAAAACTAATTACGTATCAAACCATCCAAAGGTATTGTAATGAAAATTGCTTTTTATTACATAGACGCATTAAAATATTTCTAGTGTCACTTTAATAAAGCAAATTGCAGGGAAGCAAACATTAAAATTGACTAGTCCCAGAAAATAATAAATATTCAGAAAACAACTAAAAGACTTATTTGAGACCATTGGGCCTTAACGAAACCGAGCCCATTAAAAGCCCAAAGCGTCGCATGCGAGAGAAAAATGGTCCATGTGAACTACAAGAGCGTGCACTTGAATTTTGCAGGCGTGAGTTCTTTTTGTAAGCAAAGCATCCTCCCGTGGCAAAGATAGTACTAAAGTATCTCTACTATGCATATAAAAAGAGCAAGAGTTCACATGAAGCACTTATACACAGAACCCACCCACTACGCGTATAACAACACCATCACGTGAACTCACTAAATAAGTTACTGTGTGTTCTGTCATATTGTGTTCCCTCTCTGAATCAAACTCTTCCCGATTAGGGAATGGTGGCGTAACCACTCCCATCCAATCCTTACCAAGACAGAGACACACCCTTTGGTTTCATCCTACTAATCTCTCTCCTTTTCCCTTTCAAATCTCTTAACATTTTTGTGTTCTTAAATAATTTCTCTGAATCATATGATGAAACATTCTTCCATCATTGGTTTCATTTTCTGTGCCATTAACTCTCTTCCCACCGCCTTCATACTTGTTTCTTCCTCAAATGGTACATATGATCCTACACCATATCATGTACAAAGACTTTTTTAGCTTGGTAGATATGTTTAAATTGATCTTCATGTGCAGATGGACCTTTCTACGATTCTACTGCCTATACAGAGGTTTCTAAGCTACATATATTTAGTATTTGTAAATTAATTGCGCATATTTAGAAATATGTAATTACTGAGCAGTGTAGAGCGGAACCGGAGAAACCACTTTACAATGGAGGGATGCTGAAAGACGAAGAAGCTTCTGTGTCAGGCAGAGACACTCTCAGAAGCGTTGGTGCTAGCTACACACCAGCTTACATATTGCACAATCTTACACAAAACACCATCTATTGCTTCTCCGGTTAACTACTATTCCCCTTCTGATATCTTGAAAATGATATAAATGATTGAATGAAACCATCATCTGATTGGTTTGATTGAGACTGGAACTGACCCAAAGAACAAAACAAAAACACAGTTTGGGTGAAGATAGAGGCTGGTCCTTCTGCATCAGCTCGTGTAAGAGCAAAGGTGAGAGCAGACAACGCCACTTTAAACTGCGTAGGTTCTGTGACGGCCACACAAGGTTGCTGGTCTTTCCTCAAAGGTGGCTTCCTTCTTGACTCTCCTTCCCAACTATCCATCCTCTTCTTTGAGGTATATTCCATATATACATACATAAATGCTCAACAGATTTGGTTACATGATCCAAATTAAATGTTTTAAAAATCTTACTAATAATGAAGACATCAAACGAGGATGGTAAAATACAATTAGAAGTGGCGAGTGGTTCTCTTCAGCCCTTCACGCAGGAGCAGTGGAAGAACAACCAAGATTACTTCATTAACACGGTAATATACAAAACTAGACTTTCTACTAAAGAAGGCGTTCTTTATGTGAAAACTTATTTTCAGGAGAGAAAAAGAGCAGTGACAATTCACGTGGCCGGAGAAAACGGAGAGAGCGTTGAAGGAGCAGCGGTAAACGTTGAGCAGATCTCTAAAGACTTCCCTATTGGTTCAGCTATCTCCAAAACAATCCTTGGAAACATTCCTTACCAAGTAACTAAGCCACCTTCCATAACATTTCATTCAACATCTATATTATTAAAACCGAAGTAATTTTTGGTATTGTTTGAAAACAGAGATAACAATATAAATGAGAGTTGTTTGAAAACATAAATAAAAAAATATAAAAAAATAGATAATATACTTTTAGTAATTTCATTAAAATAAATACATTAATTATATTTTCATATTTCACTCAGTTTAACAATTTCATTAATTATATTATCTTAACAATACTTACCATAATAATAATAGTGCAAAATTTTATTTATTAGTTAATCAACATTAACTTTGTGCCAATTATAAAATAAAAAATGAAAAATAATTAAGTTTTTCATATGGTTAAACGTTCGGTTTACTAATTTTTTTTTTTATTTTAGTGTCAATTGGTGAAAAATTACGTAGCCAAAACATAATTAAAAAAATATGTTTTGTGAATAAAATAATAACTTAATTGAAAATAATCAAAATGTAATACATTTATTTTCATTTAATATTTCACTCCATATAATTATTTTACTAAATAAAAAACTTTTTCTATTTCACTTAATATAGTCAAACACATAAAAAAACTTTTTAATTAGTTAATAAAATCATTTAGGCATGAACACTGGCTATCGATTTAGGTACAAGTTGTTTCTTTCGTGTACCGATTTTTATTTGTTTTGAAATTTGGACTCGCTTGAATATTATAAATTTATGTGTGGGTTTTGAGTTGGGTTCTTCTAGATCTGAAGGAATTTGGTTATGATGTATATAAACTTAAAAATATTTAAATAAAGAATATATCTTAAACGAGTTCGGATATTAATACCAAAATAACCATATAATGCGATTCGATTCAAGTCTTTTGAATACAATTAGTTATACTATGATATATCTAAAATATAAAACATTAATTATGAAAAACAAATATCAATGTATAAAAATGTAAAAGTTAATATTAGCGCGCTTGATCTCTAGTTACATTATTATTATTGCATCAGTATATTTCCATAAAAATTCATGCAACGTTATATTATTATTTGGTTTATCTCGTAGGAGTGGTTCGTGAAGAGATTCGACGCGACGGTGTTCGAGAACGAGCTGAAATGGTACGCTACGGAACCCCATCAAGGCAAGCTAAACTACACATTCGCTGATCAGATGATGAGTTTCGTCAGGGCCAACAGAATCATCGCTCGTGGCCACAACATTTTCTGGGAAGATCCCAAGTACACTCCTGACTGGGTTCGCAATCTAACCGGGGAAGATCTCCGGTCCGCAGTTAACCAACGTATCAGGAGCCTTATGACTCGTTACAGAGGAGAGTTCGTGCACTGGGACGTGAGCAACGAGATGCTTCACTTCGACTTCTACGAAAGCCGGTTGGGGATGAACGCTTCGTATGGGTTCTTCGTTGAGGCCCGTGAGCTTGACTCGCTTGCGACTCTGTTCCTTAATGATTTCAACGTGGTGGAGACTTGCAACGATGAGAGGTCGACGGTCGATGAGTACATCGCGAGGGTCAGGGAGCTCGAACGGTACGACGGCGGAGGTGGTATAAGGATGGACGGTGTTGGACTAGAGGGTCACTTCACGAAGCCTAACGTGGCGCTGATGAGAGCCAACCTCGACAAACTCGCCACGCTTGACCTCCCAGTATGGCTCACCGAGATTGATATCAGCTCCACTCTTGACCACCGCACTCAGGTAAACATTCCACCACATTGACTTCCGGTTTAACTCGGTTTAGTGCAGAACTAACCATCATTTTGCGGTTTATTTGACAAGATTTGGATGCCAAGTGGTTATCAACTATCAAAAAATAATGTACTCCCTCTCTTTTAAATATTTGAAATTGAAATTTTAAGATAGTCAACGGCTAAAAAAAACTTAACTTTTATTTAAAAATATAATTAAAATATAGATTAAAATTATTAACCAATTATAAAATAAAATATAAATATATTATTGGTTATATAGTTTTTGATAAAGTTAAAAGTTACATTGAAATATAAAATAATATCTACTTTGAAAAATTAAAATATATATATATATATATCATCTATATTTGAAATGAAGGGAATTGTTGATTGAATGAGTCATTTCCTTTTTGGTAATAATTTATATACTTATCATAGAAACCATGGTTATAGTTGTGGAAAGAATCATTCATCAGCACTTTTGGTGATAAATTATAAGAATTTTTTATAATAACACAACAAATAAACTAAAATTATGTTTGCAGGCGATTTATTTGGAGCAAGTGCTACGTGAGGGATTCTCGCACCCATCGGTGAAAGGTATAATTCTATGGACCGCACTTCACCCTTACGGCTGTTACCAAATGTGCCTCACGGACGATCAATTCCGTAACCTTCCTGCCGGAGACGTGGTGGATCAGAAGCTTCTTGAATGGACTACCGGTGATGTTAAGGCAAAGACGGACGACCATGGAACCTTCAGCTTCTTGGGATTTTTAGGAGAGTATCGAGTCAGCATCATACACGAGGGTAAAACGGTGAATTCATCTTTCTCGCTGTCTCGAGACCCTGAGACCAAACATGTCAGGCTCCAAATCTAACGTGTGTTTATGTGTTAAGATACGCTGCAAATCATATATAGAAGTAGATAGATACTTCCAAGTATAGGGAGGGGTTTTAATGAGATAGGGTAAAAACTTTCAATTAGCAAAATAAATCAAAAGTGGAATGTACTGGTTGTGGTGGTGGAGAAAAAAGTGTCACAAGTGGTCAAAAAGAGGATGAAAATGAGACACGACTTTGCTATGTGGCGTGGGGAAAGTTTATTTTTTTTATTATACTCTCTCCGTTTCTTAATACATGAAGTTTTGGTTTAGTGCACAAAGATTAATAAATTTACATTTATCTAGAAAGTATTTTTAAATATATAATTTTAAAATCATTCAACCAATTATAAAAAAGACTGTAAAATTTTATTAGTTAAAAAGTTTCCAATAAAGTTAAAGTTAACTTTAAAATTTCAAAACATACTTTAAAATCTTAAAACACTTCTAAAACATCATGTAAAAAAGAAAGAGAGTAAGTTTTATAATTTTTCTGACATCAAATCAAACATAAAATCCTTGAAAGTAACTTAAAAAGCTAAGTGGCATAATTCACATCATACATACAGGCCCAGCTTGACTCTGGCGACATTATTATCATATAGATTTCAAAATGTTAGATTCCCTAAAGATTTAAGAATTAGACCAACCAACACAATAATTATCGATTTCAGTTAACAAATCTAAACTTAAGTAAGATAATTAAAGTACACAAACTTATCTCACAATTTCGAACATGAAACAAACAATCTTCAAAGACAGATGAAACAACAACACACGCACACACAAAGCTACAATGCAACAAAGACAACCTAAATACCCAAATCGTTGCAAATCCTAGGCGAAAAAGAAAAAAAAAAAAACTGATTATCAGACAACATTACAATCTAGAAACAAAACAAAGAGGATGATGCTACGAGAGAATAAACGGAAACGCAAAAAAAGTAAATGCGGCGAGTAGCATTGCTAATGAAGTGCCGGCTAGTCTGCTCGAGTCTCCCATGGCCAAACCAGCCATCCATGATCCGTCTTGTAACATCGTCTCTCCCGAACCGAGCTGTGAGCCACTACCCTGAGACCCGTATCCATCATAACCCTGACCCTGAGCCTGTTGTTGACCCTGACCCGAAGAACCCGTATCCGAACCGGGCACGGGGTCCGAACCTTGTGAGGTCGCTGACGAGTCTGATACTGGCGTGGGGTAGCTTGTTGATTTCTGACTGCTTATAACAAACAATAAAAACCAACAACACAAGTCAGAGATATTGCAAACAAGTTTGGAATTTTCCGCAACATTTGCTATAAACTTTCTCGTGAAAACTCATCGTTATTGGCAAACAAAGAGAATCTTTTTTGCTTCTACAAACGGTGGTTTATGAAAAGAAGAGAAACAAAGTTCAGCTTTTACATATAAAAAAGAGGAAAAACATGCACCCAAAATCATTCATTAAACCAAAAAAAAAGAAGTATATCCTAAGTTTAATTATTATTATGAGACCCATTAAGCAGACAAAGTTTCGTTTTTTGATTTAAAATAACCCACAAATTGTGGAAAACAAAGAATAATATTATTACTATAGAGTAAGTGAGAACATCGAGGGAATTTTACCTGGGGGAAGAAGGGCAAAACGTCACCGTATAATCACCACCGGCGCAAGTGAAAGTGCTCGTCGCATCGTCATAGGCGTAGCTGTAAGAGCGAGGACACGCTGCTTTAAACATCTCCGAGTAAACCGAAGGCCTACAAGTAGACGGTGTAGCGTACGCGCCGCTGCAACAGTACTCAGGACTCCGAAACGCTTCGCACGCGCTTTTACACGCGTCCCCGTCGCCGGAACGCAGCTCAGCTGGACACTGAAGGTTAAGGTCGGAAGTGCATCCCGTGGAAGCACACTGCCCGGATCCACCGGCGACTTCGACGATCATCGGAATGTTGTAACCGTCGACGAGGCTAACGTCGTAAAAGTCGTCGCCTCCGGTGCCTAGTGTGAACTCGGCTAGAGTTACAGGCGGCGCGGCGCCGAGTCCGACGCATTCGACTTGGTTTGAGCCGCAGTCTCCGGTTTTGCAGGAACCGGAACCGGAACCGTCGAAGCTGCAACCGGTACGAGCCCAGAAACGACCGGACCAACCGGTAGGGGCTTGGAGAGAGCGTGAGGTGCCCTTGGGGAGCTCGAAACCGGTGGTGGAGAGAGTAGGTGAGCCCGCATTGGCTAGGATTCCAGGCCAGACGGTGAAGCCGCACCGGTTAGCGAATGTGAAGGTTGAACCATACGAACCTGAGAAGATAGGATAAAGAAAAAAAACAAATCAGAGAGAGAGGAAAGAAGAAACTGAGTCTATATATATAGTAAGTGAGTGAGACACTCAAGAACTGGTTTTTTACTTGTGGAAGCTAAGAGCAGAACTATGAAGCTGAGTGTGAGAGAAGAAGAGCGGCGAAGAGAAGACAGATCCATTGCAGTTTTCCTACTCTCACTCTTTGGTCTGATCTAGTGAAAAGTGAAGATCTTTGTTGTTGTGGAAGAGAGAGAGAGAGTTTAGAAAGACTAGGAAGTCACTTGGTATGGGTTTTGTTCTTTATATTTATTTTATTTTTCCCTAGATTTGTTGTGGTGTGTGTTTAGTACTGGGCTCTATGCCTGAAACCTGACAAATTTTCTCTTCTGGCACATATTTCTTTTTTTAAACTACAAAATGGCTTTAAACAAGCAAAATAAGACGTTTAATAATGGATAGAGAACTAGAGAGAGAGAGTGGGCCTAAAGGCATCGGATATCTCTCTATTTTGTCTAGTTATTCTGTCTATAATAATGTCTTTACTCGTTTTGATTAAAATGCTTGTTGTATAATTCTGTTGATTAGATAGAAGCTGAAGAGCTATTTGGCGGCAAAGTGGTTTTTGCTTTTGCATTATCAGGAGTGTAAAGTTCCACCCCTAATCCTCCATTTACGTGTGAAATAGCCCATAACTTCCATGACCCGGCCCATATCAAGGTGGAAAGTTGGCCCCGCGGGCCGCGTCCCATGCTTTTTGTTTTCTTTGCAGAGTAGGGTTAAGCGAACAGTAAAAAGGCAGGAAAAATGAGAATGCTATGATATGATGAGACTTGCACGCAACTATGTAAAGCACATTTATTTCGTCATGGTTTCCAGTTTCCACTATTATAAGACGGGATTAATTGTTTTCTTTTTTTTTTACTTTTGAGCATATTTGAGCATAAAGATCAAGATGCATCGCTTGCCACTGACATGGCTCTTGGTTTCAAACTTTTAACAGATAATAATAAACTAATAAATTTTCTCAGGAGTCAGGGCTAGTGACACAACCACTCATGGTGGATCTTCTCTTACCCCAACAAGCACTCTCCTACTCTGGTCAATCATTGAGATGGCTCCCAACAACAATCCTCCTTATGCACCTCCACCTCACATTGATTCTTCAAGACTTGTAATAGTTGAAGAGCTATGATGCTCCATGTTAGTCCTCTCTCTCTCTCTTACATCTCACATTGATTCTTCTGGACTTGTGTCGTTTGGTCTTGCAATTGTTGTTTTTTCTTCAACTGAGACTCATTTGCTCGGTGCATTACTTGTCCCCTCTTTCAGTGATCTCCTGTCATTTGTTTCTGATATGGATTTTTTGTGGTTATCTGAGTTCAGTCTGATCACTGCACTTGTATTTTGTGAATCACCAACACTGAGACTAAGAGTTTGTCAACTACTACTACCTATACACAAAGAATGATAAAAGTTTTACTAGTACCTGCAGAATATATAGAAAATTGCATTCAGTAAAGAATATGATGAATAATATACAGCCTCAGATCAAATGCACACACACACACACAAGTTTTCATACAGAAAAAACAAACAAACTTGATTAATAATATACAAGGAACCCCTAAGTACACAGCCATGTGTTCTGGTTCCTTTTTTCTATAACACAAATACACAAACAATGTCTGTACGTGAATTCCACTCATATATATAAAAACCTCAAGCCTTCCCCTCAGCTCTTGCAAAAGTGAGACCAACACAGGCATCAACAAAGTCTTTATCAATAAAATCCGTGGAGAAGATCTGCAGTTTATCAGCACATCCTCTCTTCACACACTCTATAATAAACACCTTGGCGTAACAATGAATCCGGTTAGTCACCGGTTTAACACACAATACCGGGTTATCAGCCTGCGGCGTGACAGTGTTCTCCACTCTATAAAAGAACTTCCGTGAAGTAGCCGCTTGCTGCTGGCTCAAATGCTTCAAGTTGCTCTCGAACTTGGTCGAAGGAAGATCCGTATCGATCCAGTTGTCTTTCAAGTACCCTCCGCTCCACAAAGGATCACCGTGCTTAGGCTGAGGAGACTTCCTCGGTTTCCAAACGCAGATCACTCTCTTGGGAAGCAGCTCAGCGACTGTCTTGGCGAACACGTTATCGTCTTGGTGGATCAGGTGATCACCTAGCTGTTCCACGAGGTACTTATCGAACTCTGGCGGATCCTCGTGTCCAAACTCTGTTCTGATCTCGAGGATGACGATCTCAGACTCTGTTTCCGACAGAAAACGTTTGAGATCGGTTAAGACGACGTCGACGCTGTAGGTCTTGAGGATTCCGTGGCAGACACGGCGGTCTTCTTGGACACGAATGTCGAGGACTCGTGTGCCGGCCACGAGCTGGTTGTAGATGGAGAGAGACTGGCACTGGGCGAAGGGACGAGAGACGAAGCGGATCCCGATCTTGTTGGTGGCTGAGTCGTGAGTCCCTGGCCAGACGATCTTGTTGATGTGGAGCTTGTCGGGTCCCACGCCGGCCATCCAGTTTTTACGGTCGGATGGGATGTAATCGGACCCGGGAAACTCGCAGCCGCAGGATTTTTGGAGATCGGAGAGGGTTTTTTTCTCGGTGGAGATGGCTTTACGTCGCTCGAGCTGTTTCGAAAGGTGAGACCCCATTGGTGACGGTGAGGAATGATGAGGCTTTGTTCTCTTGTGATGAGTAATGGTTACTATGTTGTTGGATTACAATGCCTTTATAAATAATTCTAGTAAACAAAACAGAACTCGTTATGATTTGTTTTTTTTTTTGGTAATTGTTATGCTCTTTTGTTCTGTTTTCGAATATTATTGGTACGTAAGAGTTGCTAAATATTCGTTTTATCTTTTCATAGTGACCGTACTTTTTCTCAAAAAGAAAAACAGTTTGTAGATCTTAAAGATAAATATATATAACTTGCGTTTTTGAACAAAAAAAAAACTTGCGTTATGTAAACTTACAGTTACTATAATATATATATTTTTTCTTTTGTTTTCGAATAATGAAGTAATGTGGATTTATGTGAAACGATTGATTAGTTGAGAATTTGAAATACATATTCAAAGAGTGGTTGAGTTGTAATTGATGTTAGCCTGTTAGGTAGGTCCATTTGTGTGTGCTCGATGTTTTTTATTTCAGTTTTTCTGGGGTCACTTTCTGTGAGCTGGCTCTCCTCGACGTGAAAGATACCAATAGAACGTGACTCTTTATTATTTTTCCATTCGATATTATGTTGCATATAACAAGACACATGTTCAGTATTTATTCATTGTGATATAGTTTTCCTTACGAATTTAACAACCGGATAATGGTATAAGTATAACAGATAGGATCCTTAGAGAAAACAATCATACACATGGCCTACCATGTGTTCTCTTATATCTCAAACACCACCATACGTACAGGCTGTTTATGAAAGTAAAACAAAAGCACGACCTCGGAATAAATTAAGCACTTGTATATGGAAAAAGAGATTACGAGTATAATTTACCAAACATTCTGAGGTACATACTGAAAATACTCCAACTAAACATATGAACCTATATGTGATATCTGCTTGTCAAATTTAGTTTAGTTTATAGATTGAGTTTTCATTTTGGATGAAGACTAGTTCTATGATCCCTAGCAAAGAACACTTGAAAGTCAAGAGGTCCTTTAAAGCTCTATTCACCACATACCTCCAAATCGACGGATCAACGTTCTATTCACCACATATCTCCAAATCGACGGATCAACGTTCAACAACAAAGGAATGCAACTTAACAGTCGTCCAAAAAACCAGCTCTCAAGTCTCAAATTAAAAAAAACAATAATACGAATAACAAATTGTGCAAATTCATAGAAAGACACCCACAATCCCTAAAAATTGTAAGACTGTATCCAAACAAAGACATAAATTATAAGGAGTCCCTACCAAAAATTTCTATATAGTTCATCAGACAACTTAAAACAACTCAATGTGTTTCAAAAAAAAAAAAAAAAAAACAACACAAATTCTCAGAAGCTAAAAAACCCTCATGAACTCCTCACAATTCCCAAAATGCCCATTTAGTTTTCCTCCTCAGCCTCTTCCTTGGTAGGTTCTTCCTTGTTAGCCTCTTCTACAGAGGCTTCCTCAGATTCTACAGCTGCTTCCTCAGATTGCTCAGAGCTTCAGTGTTCAAAAAAAGATAAACCAATCCAATGTAAGAATCCGCTTACATACGTATACAACTTTCGAGTACCAAATCACACTAAGTTAAACAGTCAAGACAAAGACAGAGCTCATCACATAAGTATAATATGACGATGCTTTAAACTATGAATGCATAAATGACACACCTAGCACAGAAAAGCTAATGATATATCAGAATATTACTCTATCCTTTAACTAGATTAACAAATAATGCAGTGATCCATAGCTGTAGTTTATCAAGAGCCATTTTCATTATAACATATATGAATCCTCTCTCTCATATATGAATCAATATCTTCCTAAGAAACTAAGACACCAAAACCAACACAAGAAGACAAGTAAATAAATAATATGAATAAAGCAAAAGTTAATGTAGTCAAAGAAGAGACCTTTTCCTCCAACTTCCGTCAGTACGATCGTCCTTACGGCCATTGCCAAGACCAAACCCAATCTTCCCTGGAGACCTCTCATCAGTCTTCTCAATTGCAGCAGCAACTTCCTTCAGCTTGACAGCCTCGAGCTTCTCATCAATCTCTTTCCAGTCTTGTCCTTTCTCAGCTAAAACCTCCTCTCTAGGTCTCGCGTTCCCAAAAGGATTCGCACCTTTAGGTCTCTCTACAATGACAGGCTTCTCCACAACGACAGCCACCGGGCTTTCCGGCTTCACATCGGCAACAACAGCAGCCACAGGAAGCGTCCGTGGCTGTAACACCAATCTCGGCCGTGAGCTACCACCGCTCGAACCTGGCCGTGCGCCGGACTCTTCCCTTCTCCTCCCCCACGTGTCTGAATCAGGTCCCCCGCCGAATTGAGAATCACGGTTTCTAGACAAGGACTCGAAGCTCCCTCGCTTCTCGAATCTATCACCACCGCCGCCGCCGCCACCGTTGCTAGGGACGAATCTCGGCTTGGACGAGACCCAGCTATCGACTTCATCAGCCTTGGACTGAGAATCAAAGAATCCGCCGCCTGGGCCTCTCTCTCTCCTCTCGAATCCCTCTCCTGGGCCTCTATCTCTCCTCTCGAATCCGTTTCCACCAAAGGCCTTCTTCCCAGCGGCCCAATCATCAGTCTCATCGGCCCGAGAAGGGCCCAAATCCCTGCCAGATTCCCTGTCTCTGTTAAACCCACCGCCTCCTCTCCTCTCACCATCATCGGAAACCCTAGACGAACCCCACCTCGTGGACTCATCCCTATCCCTTCCATAGCTTCGGAAACCTCCTCCAAGCTTAGATCTGTCGAGCTCCTCCGCGGAGCGCTCGCGAGGACCGGTGGGGAGGGAGGCGAGCTCAACATCAGTGAGGCGCTCCTTCGCCGCAGCCTTGGAGGCACTGTAGGTTGAGAATTGGGCGAGGGATAAGGTCTGGCCCTTCTTCTTCTTCGTTTTGGTGGTGGCGGCGGTGGCTAAGGAGGGGAAATCGGAGGAGGGGACAGTCTGGGATTGTTGTTTGAGCTCGGCGTCGTGTTCTTCGGCTTCGAGAGCCCAAGCACCAGGTTTTGCCCAAACGGATGATACAGCAGCCGCCATCTTCTCTTCTTCTTCTTTTGCTTTTTGTGTGAATGTATGAATGAAAGGTTGTCTTTGTTTTCGTAAGAAACCCTCAGACACACGGACCCCTTTTTATATCGATTTTGTTTTTTGATCTGACGGTTGTTAATTTATCAGATATGACCAAGGCAAAACTAAACATTTAATTTGTTTAGGATATTTACAGTTTTTTTTCCTTTTCCTGCAAGGTAAATAAAAAAAAAGTATTGTTAAATTGAAATAGGAATTCGCAATTTCATCATTATAATTGTGTTTATCTCATTCATAAAATATGTAAATAAAAATAGTAAAAAAATAAGATTCAGTATATCTATATTTTCTATACATTATTTTTCACAGATTGATTATAAAAAGATATGAATGGAGAAAATTTCTCTAAACTCACGTGTATTGTATAGAGAAATCTCAAAAAACAGTACTACTATTACAGAACTATAAGTATACACACAAAAAGTTACATTCTTCTCCCACTAGAGAAATAAGATGAGAATATGCGATTTGATGAATATCTAACACCAACCTCCTTCAGTTCAATGCAGAGATGGGGCTTTACCATCAGGATGGTACAAACTTAGAAGATGTTCTTCGTTCAAGCTCTTGCCTGAATCGCGCCATCTCATTGTTCCTAAAGAAGCTTGTTCCTCTTCTCTCGTGGCATGCAGTATGATTGTTCCTGTTAGCACCGTGATGAATCCACATATCTCAGAGGCTATGCTCTCTGTGTCTTGCCCATACCAGTCCTGTACATAACTGATATTTATTAACCCCTCTCTTTTTTTTTGCAAAGAAACATATTGTAACAACAGTAGATGTTTTGCTCTTAAAACATTACTTGTCTTATCAATCTAATCTACCTTGAACATGATAGCACTAGCAACGATTGTGAGGGTTGTGAACATCACGTAATAGATTGGAGAAACTATTGCTGCGTTGAATGTGTCCAGCGCCTGCCAAAACAAAACAAACATACTAGTATTAACCAAAAGTGTCCAAAACCACAACACACAGATACAACAAGTAACAGGTCCCATTCTAACCTTGTTCAGGTATATCATTTGGGTAACGACACATATAGATGCAACAATGACAAAAAACCAAGTCTCTGGATACCAAATCTGGTTTATTCCCTCCAGTGTTAACTTTACTGCGATCCCTACAGCCTTTATGCTCATAACCTACTTAAACATACAGACAAACTTTAGACAAGATAAAAATTAGAAAACAGAGATCAAAGATGCTTGTTCATCAAAACTTACTGTGAGAGAACCCATCAATGAACAGATTCCGATATAAACAAGAACGTTGGTCTGGCCGCAGAGAGGTTCGCAGTAAAGAATCAAAGCCAGGACAATTGACATTGACGTGGCGACGTAAATTAGAAAAGCTGTCTCATAAAAAAAAGATGAAAAGAAACTAGTTATATTCCACATAAAAAAGACACAATATGTGTGTGTAAGAGAAAGAGCTCAACCTGGTTGCATAGCTAGTTTCCAAATTGCTTGAACAGAGTTGGGAGTCTGCTCTTGAGGTGCGTGTATTACGATCATAACCGAGCCTACGATGCAACAAACACAACCCCAAACTCCCATTTTCTTAAGTTTCTCGTTTAACAGGAAGTGAGCCAAAACAGCACTAGTAATCAGGGGAAAACAAAAGGGTTTAGTGAGACAAGAGGTGCAGTAGGTTTCAGATAATGTTCATTAGAAAGAAATAGTCATTAACAGACCTGATGATAATACTTAGTGCACCGAGAGGAGTGACTAGCACAGCCGGAGCATATACATAAGCTACAAAGTTTGCAATCTCTCCAAAAGTCACTGTAATCACCCATTTATTAGAATGTTATAGCTAATTAAGAATTTGATTGAGGAAGAAAGAAAAGCAAAATGGGTTAAGACTCTCACTTGTGACCAAGCCAACCCACCAAAGTGGCTCTAACAAATATGTATAACCTCCAATCCCTGCATCATCATCACCACCAACCAAAGTCTTTATCATTCCCATTTCTTGATATATTGTCAATCAAATAACAATAGAAAGGTATAATAAACCAATTTGCAAGCGATGCACTATCAACAATAATGGCTAAACCTTGGAATTGGAGCAGGTGGGTAGTTCAAAAAAACTGAATATATAAAAAAAAGCTGTTTACCCACAGATAGAATCATAATATTAAAATCTTCTAGTTCAGCAGGATCATATTAAACCAAACCAATAAAAAAAAGGTTCAAAATCAAAAGCAGCAACAAACCAGCTCGGGTGCCATTGGCAGCAGCACGTTTAAGACCTTTCTTCTTCAGAATGAAGCTGGAACCTATGAAAACACTCGACGCCACAGCCAATACCAATCCCTTCTCATTGTCCGACACCATTTTTTTCTTCTTTTTCTTATCGATCTAATTCTCTCTGTCTTTCTAATTTCCAACGAAACAACGTTAAATCTACGCCTTCCTTAAAACAAAAAGATAAAAGATAAACAGGGAAGTAATCTCTTTGAAGCTCCGTCCCCGTTGGTTATTATCTGATTGTTTTGAACAACAGCAATCACATAAGGAAGGATGGATGCAGGGAAGAGAGAACCCGAGGAAGGAGAATCGCTAGATATTCCAGAAATAGGAGAGAGAGAGAGAGAGAGAGAGAGAGAGAGAGAGAGAGAGAGACTTTTTTCTCTTTCTAAATGGCTAGTCGATAGCCACGACGACAGCTCATTGATTCAAATTCGTCACTTGTCGGATATTACCTTTGCTGATTCCTTTTTTCTTTTCAAATGTTCTGCTGCTTCGCGGACCACTCTAAACCGGGCCACCTTCATGCTCTCATTTTATTTATTTAATTAATTAATTAATTAATGACAAAATAGCTGTATTCACGCTTGTATGTTATGTTATACTTTATTTTTTTGTTTGATAACAATAAGTGATTAATTTATTTATTTAATTAATTAATTAATTAATTTAATTAATTAATTAATTAGATACAGAGCCGGCCTTTGGACCAAGTGAATAAAGCAGTATTTTCCAGTTTTTTTATTATAAAGATATTTTCAGCTATAATTTTAAAAAAATTTCATTAATTAGTGGTAAAATCTAAAAATTATAGTCTTTTTTCATCTAACCAAGGTTTGAAACCTCACAAAAATAGTCAATTTTTTTAAATTTGTTTCTAACCATAGATTTCTTAGGGCCGGCTCTGATTAGATGAAAAAAAAGACTGGAATTTGAAAAGAGAATGTGATATTAGATGAAAAAGTGATGTTAGATGAAAAATGTGATATTACACAGGTACGGACTTCAATTGGGGGATCAAAAAAAGGACTGGAATTTGAAAAGAGAATGTGATATTAGATGAAAAAGTGATGTTAGATGAAAAATGTGATATTACACAGGTACGGACTTCAATTGGGGGATCATCTAGTTTGTGTGTGTGAAATCAATGGTGAGTATAAATTACAATTTTTATTCGTGTAAAACTTCAATTGATACAAAGTTATAAACTCATCCAATCCGTAGTTGATGGGCCGGACAGCGAGAGCTTAGTTAAAATCTATCGGCAAGGCCCATTAGATTTAGCATCTGTGATGTTTAAAGGGGTTTTAGTTTACTATAAACCTAAAAAGCCCAAACGACATGATTTGACACTCACTTTTTGTTTCTTAATGCTATCACATGAAGAAAAAATTGTTCAGTCACATGACGATAAGAAAGTTGTTTAGTCATTTTCTTGAAGCGTTATCACTAGTGAGTAGTGATAGCTAATCAGTGTCTTTATTCCCAACCATAAAGTAAGTGTCCAACGAAATTCAATGCACCTGACAATGTAGTGTAGTGCAGTTTAGTACACAAAAAAAAAAAAAGATGTGAAGATTCATTGCACTTCTTTTTTTTTGGCGTTTAGGCAAATTTGAAGCCGTTATTAAATTTAAGCAAAGGGCAAAACACAAGCTCATTCATTATTTATGGGACTAACTACTAATTAGGGTGACATGTGATTATGTGTTCCCTCTTTGTCAAATGACATGAGAACACACACCAAGCTCTTTATGACTACACCAAACGAAAACAACACAAACTCAAAAGCAGAGAGACACACAACGAGGACCAACAACACCACACACTAGAAGAGGAGGACGACGACGCTAATTTTGAAGTGAGGATAGATCTCTCATATGATCTAAGAGAGCTGACCACAGTCAGCCACAACCACAGGCTTCGACGTCTTTCCAGACCCCGATCCCACCTTCTCGATGGCCTTAACCACGTCTAACCCTTCAACCACCTGTCCGAACACCACGTGCTTACCATCAAGCCAATCAGTTTTAACAGTGCAGATAAAGAACTGAGATCCATTGGTGTTGGGACCAGCGTTCGCCATGGAAAGTATCCCAGGACCGGTGTGCTTCCTCTCGAAATTCTCGTCAGCGAACTTATCACCATAGATAGACTCACCTCCCGTCCCGTTACCCGCCGTGAAATCACCTCCCTGACACATGAAGTTAGGGATCACACGGTGGAAGGAAGACCCCTTGAAGTGAAGAGGCTTGCCGTTACGTCCCACTCCTTTCTCTCCCGTGCACAGAGCTCTGAAATTCTCAGCAGTCTTCGGAGTCTTGTCGGTGTACAACTCCATCACGATCCTTCCGGCAGGCTGGCCACCGACGGTCATGTCGAAGAAAACCTTAGGGAACGACATTGTTTGATTGGTATGAGAGCTTTGAGGATCAGTTGTGGATGAGAGAGGATCTTGCGGTGGGTTTTTATAGGCGGCTAAAAGGAAGGGAAGCGAGGGAGAGATAAAAGGTTGTGGCTACCAGATTGATCCACGTGGAATGATCTTAACGGTTGCTTTACCTTAACCATGGTTAAGTTAAAAGTTTGACCACCGGTCATGCAGCAGTGAGTATCTCAGACTCGGCATATGCCCCTGGAGCTGCCGCTCCAAACGTGCCACACGTGTCTATTACGCTTACGAAACAGACGTTTCAATATAGACCTCTTAAATTACGGGCCTGATTTCAGTTTTTTTTTTGTATTGGGAAAGTATTAAATTTCAATTTCTTAAAACGTTTCAATTTTTTTTTACATTTCGTTACAAACTCTAAACTCTAAAATCCATTAAAATACATGAACCAATAACCCCTAATAAAAGTTTTAGTGCGTTACAAACTAAAAAAAAGTATATTATAGCATGAGTATATCTACTAGGCACGTGAACTCTAGAACCAGAAATATCCAGAACCAGAACAATAATTATCAAGCTAAGCGGAAACAAAAGAGTGGTCAGCATGAGCCCATCACCACTATTGAGTTTGGGCTAGAAAGAACAAAGTATCTATTTATACGCAGACAGCACATACTATGTTGACTAGCACATTATAATATATGTTGACTAACATATAGTCAATTCTCCAATAATACCTCACTTGCATCAGGGAATCTAAACCATTACGTACCGGATTCTATCTCAAGGGGGTTGGTTTGTTATTGAGAAGAACAAACAGAACATTCTCAATGTAAGAGAATCTCGTGCCTATAGCAATCCAGGATCAGAAACACAACTACTTTCTTCAGTGAATCCATAGACGGTTCCAAGTACGGATTCACTTCTGCAGCTGCTCCATAGAAACAACCAAGTGTTACCCTTGAAGTCTTTTGAGAAGTTATCCACACGGCCAAAAACTAGATGGATTTTACAAACCTGAACCACACAGAGTTTCAAATATAACGACATCTCTGTCACTTGGAGAGCAATAGGCACAGCTTCTTGACTCAGGAACCTCTTTGTAATTATCACAAAGCTCAGCGACAATCCTGTGACTTGGTCCTGCATTTTAAAAAATACAAATTGTAGTACCAGTCGCAGAGAAGGGCAAAAACAAAATGAAAAACACACCACACCCTTCTGGTGCTCTTAGTTATCATACCTGTAGACTGTGCAAAATCTTCAGTTCTGGAAGCTCAGGAAAATGAGCAAGATCTACATATCCTACTTCCTCCGCCCGTTTAACAGCACCCTCTGCTTGTAAACACAGAAGATTCAAAAAGAGAGAAGCCACTCTATAAATCTGTACTGCAACCAGAGTCTGTATAGTGTGACTGAGGAACAAATCCAGGGTGCTATGTTGTATGTCCCCTAACAACTAGAGCAGTCGAGATTGATACAGCACCGAGCTTTGGTTTCCCGACCCAAACTAACAGTGCCAGAGCAAACCATTTGGACAATTATATGTAGTAATTGGATTTCCCTTACTTATCTCAGAGAAACCGAGCACACTCTCCTTCTGATGTGTGCATTAGCAAGCCATTGGAGATCATGGGTTAAAATTATGAAGGAGACTGATTCTCCAATTATTATTTACACACATTCAGCAGGCCAACTTCCTTGACTCAGGGACGACAAGAGTCAAATGAAATCAACACTTCTGAACGGGAATTCACTGTCCAGATCAAAGAGTAGACACCGTATAGGGCCATCCATCAACAAGACTATTTTCAATCCCAAAACTGGCAACAGAGGGGCTCCTGAAAAATAAGGCCTACAATGAGCATTTATGGGTGTGATTCATAGAAGAGAATATAGGGACAACATGCATAAACCATACCTGAAACAGCTTACAAGTATATAATTCATTAACCACAGTAATAAAGTTTTACCTGAATATTGATCTCATAAGACACAAAAAATGCTGAAATAAAAGTCTTCAAGACACTACGAAAACCAGAGGCTGATGCCTGGAAAAAGTTAAAAATAATAAATGAATCAACAAGGAAGGCATGAACAAATGTTGAAGCGGATTAGTGAAACAGAAGAAACACAGACAAAGCCACGGTCGGTAACTGAAATTTAATACTCGTGACTTACATCGAACTCATCAACCACATTACTTTGAAGAAACTTCAAGGAAATAGCTCAAGGATCCTGCCTCGAAAGCTTGATGAACATAGCTCACGTGATCTATCTTTTGGTTATCAAGAAAAATAAAATAAATACACATCAACATATACATACAAATCAATCAACTGAGAAATAACTCGAAATTCAGTCTGAAGGTATAATCTTATATGGAGTTCAATCGAAAAGGAACTAACCAGATAAGAGATGATGATCTGAAGCGCTTTTCCTTTAGATTTCGGGCTTAATCTTGGCTAGATCCGAATCCAAAGCATCTTTTGGTTTCCGATTTGAACGTCGACAACAACGCGTCGCCTGCATTTGAATTGAGATCGCAAACCCAAATTAACAAACCAGTATGATAAACCCATATGGCAAGAAGGGGGAGAGAGAGAGAGAGAGAGAGATGTTACGATAGGCTAAGGGAGAGATACACTCTCGAGTTCACGAGGCAAACGGAACTCACCAGAGCGACGGGTTCGTCATTGAAAGATGAGCTCACTCACTCACTTTAATTAGGGGAGATTTTGGACTTTCATTTTTTCGCGCTTTTCGGAAATTATTTATTAGGAGAAATTAAATTACCAATTAATTCATTTTACTGGGCCTTAAATCCTATCTCTATAAAAAGGCCTCCATTGACTATTTCTCCTCGTCTGCAAGCCCAAATGTTTGTATATGCTGAACAATGTTTTTTTTGACTAAATTACAATTTTATTATTATGAATTTTGGATATCTAAATACATTACATTTTTTAACCAAATGTGTGGTTAACTACTAGAATTATTTTTAAAAAATTTACTAAAAAACCACTAAGGAATGAATCGCAATATGGCCCGATCGATTATTTACCTAAGATGATAGATAGTAAATTATAGGTATTTCGATATATTTGAGAAATCTTAGTATTTTCAAATTAAGCTGACTTTCTCACCATATTGTTGAAATACTCAACAAATCAAAACACGATTTTCTTTTTTTTTTCTTTTTTTTCAGAACCTCTATTAAATACTTGCAATTAAGTCTAGGCGTTCGGGTATTTGTTGGCATTTGGGTCAGGGTTTTCGGATTTCGGTTCTATTTTATAACACCTCCTAGGTCCTATTGTAGTAAATTTACAAATACGAGTCGGATTCAAATATAACACATCGGTTTCGGGTCGGTTTCGTATCACATCCTAAAACCCATATATCATCCGTTTTCGGGCTATCTTGAATCGGTTCGGATATACCCGAAGTAAAATCTAAATTTTAAAAACAAAACATAAGAAATATGTACTTATTTAAATATAATTTGAGTATTTAAATTTTAAATACTAATTGTTAGATATCATATCAAAATAAATATGAAATTTAATATTTGAAGTATATATTTATTTTTCATATTTTTATATTGTATATTAATTTGGATATTCATATCGGTTTCTTTGGATATTTTTTTGGATTTTACAGTTTTTCAGGTTCAGTTAATAACACTTCACATTCGGATATGTTTTGTAACACCTTACAAGATCCATTCGGATATTTTTTACATTTTGATCCGGATACGAATCAGATTTTTCGGTTTGGATTCGGTTCGGATGACGAATTTTATGCGAAGCCTACTTGCTATAATGTTGCTTTCATAAGCATCAAACTAGAAACGGTTGAAATTATCGAAAAATCATATAAATAGTTATGTATTCGATCCCGTATTCTTCAAAATAAATTGTCAATTAGCATTTTCCTTACAATTATTTTCTTTTGCTATTTATCATCATATATTAAATTATATTATAACTGCCACTTCCATCTTTTTTAAATTGCTCAATTATTTTTCTTGTAATGGTCGGTGCTAACCTTATATTTGCATGTAATATATATATATATTGTATATGTATCTCTATTTAAAATTACTTAATTGATCATTCTAAAATTATTTTATAAAATATTCTCTTTGTTTCATAATATAGAATATTTTGATTAAAAAATATTTTTTTAAAATTTACTTTTTAGAAGATGATAATATTAGTAATATAAATTTAAAGTAAGCGAACTATGTTAAATTATATGAACCTTCAATTTAAAACTAATTGATGAGATTACATTGATTCACTTATTTTGTATATTATTAAAAATCTCTTATAAATACCGATGTGAAAAACTATGTTTCTAATAAAGTAATCATAAATAATGTAGTATAATGTTATTGATTAATTCAATGAAGTTAAAACACCTTAAAGTATTATAACATTTTATAGTTTGGAACATTAAGGCATCATATATTATGGTGGAGGAAGAAGTATTTTATTAAAGTATTATCATAGCATATGAAGAAATAAGTTTGAACCCTACTAAATTGTTAATTATCATGTTTTCTCAAGAGTATAAAACCCTCTTAATTTTTTTTATTTCCTTTCATACTTAATTGAAGGTGCTCGAGGATTATGATCGTCTCATAACAAAAGAGAAAGGAATGATCATTACCATATTATTCCTGAAAGAGATTGACAAACAGTCTACAGATAAAACTCGGAGAGAAAGCAGACAAAGATGAAACAAACAAATATCAAAGATGCAGATAATATTTTAAAAAGTAAGACGTTGATTACATACATGTTTACGTATATATATACGTATCAATTTCTCAAGGGTGAGTCGGCAACGGAGGCCATTTGCCGAGCTTGGGGTGGTGAATGTATTTTGGAGGAAGAGGCGGAAACTTTGGAAGTGGAGGAAGTGGTGGACACGGCTTCTTCGGAATCACCACCGGTGGCACGTAGATTGGTACCGGCGGAGGACACGGCTTTTTTGGGATCACTGGTGGCACGTAGATTGGTGGATGCTCTATCTTCGGTGGCGGCTTGTAGACTGGAACCGGTGGTGGAAGCTCGATCTTCGGCGCTTTAGGCGGGCATGGCTTCTTCGGGATCACCGGTGGCACGTAGATTGGTGGATGCTCTATCTTTGGTGGTGGCTTGTAGACCGGTACTGGTGGTGGAAGCTCGACCTTTGGCGGTGGGCACGGCTTCTTTGGCGGCTTGTGGATTGGTACTGGCGGTGGAAGGACTATTTTCGGCGGCGGCTTGTGGACTGGAACCTGTGGTGGATCAACTTTCTTCGGCGGCTTGGGCGGACAAGGCTTCTTAGTCGGTGGTTTGTGGACTGGCACTGGGGGTGGAAGCTCAATCTTTGGCGACTTAGGCGGGCATGGCTTCTTGGGGACTGTCGGTGGCTTGTGTACCGGAACCGGAGGTGGGTGCTCTACCTTTGGAGGTGGCTTGTAAACCGGAACTGGAGGTGGGTGCTCTACCTTTGGAGGCGGCTTGTAAACCGGAACGGGAGGTGGGTGCTCTACCTTTGGAGGCGGCTTGTAAACCGGAACCGGAGGTGGGTGCTCTACCTTTGGAGGCGGCTTGTAAACCGGAACTGGAGGTGGAAGCTCTACCTTTGGAGGCGGCTTGTAAACCGGAACGGGAGGTGGGTGCTCTACCTTTGGAGGCGGCTTGTAAACCGGAACTGGAGGTGGAAGCTCTACCTTTGGAGGCGGCTTGTAAACCGGAACGGGAGGTGGGTGCTCTACCTTTGGAGGCGGCTTGTAAACCGGAACTGGAGGTGGAAGCTCTACCTTTGGAGGCGGCTTGTAAACCGGAACGGGAGGTGGGTGTTCCACCTTTGGAGGCGGCTTGTAAACCGGAACCGGAGGTGGCTTCTCAACCTTTGGCGGTGGGTCATAAACCGGGACAGGTGGTGGAAGCTCTACCTTGGGTGGTGGCTCGTAAACTGGAACCGGAGGTGGAAGCTCCTCAGGGGGTGGTGGACAAGGTTTCTTGAATTTAGGAAACGGTGGAAGCTCCAAAGGTGGAGGTAAAGGGAAAGGATGATCAAATCCCTTAAAAGGAGGGAACTTAGGCATAGGCCAAAAGAATTTGGAAACGCAAAGTTCAGGTGAAAATTTTAGATTTTGTTTGAGACCCAAAACGTGTTTGTCTCCAGATTTGTATAGAAACACGATCTTGTTGGACTCTAGGCCGTCGTGAGCCGGACATGGTGTTCCCGCCGCACTATGAAGCTGAGCATAACACTCCTCCTTTAAAGCTCCGTCCTCAGAGACAATGTCATGATCAGCAGGAACTTTTAGACCAAACTTTCCTTCTTCGTCAATGGTTCCAGAAGCTTTTGTAACAAAATGCGCTTTATTCACCTTACACTCAATCGTCACTCGGAGTCCTTTGACAAGTAATAGTAACCACACATTGATCAAATAACCACAAGAAGATAACAACACTAGATATACTACTAAAAGTTATTATTAGTGTGGTATACCTGAGAATGCATGGGGGCTTTTGATCTTGCTCTCGGCGTTACCAACAACTTCGACCACGCGAGCCAGAGTTAGGGTCGCTGAAAAGATAACGGACACGAGGAGGAGGAGACATGGAACCGAACCTCGAGGTTCTGGTAAGATCCTCATTGGGATTCTCACCCTCTGAGATTTCTCACACACTACGTACTCTTTCCTTTCCGGAAAATATAGTTTATAAGAAGAAAGAAACTGTATGTTATATGACTGAGTATTAGTGGAGAAGATGATATGATTATAGCGAGACTCCTCTCGTTTATATAATGGTCTTCTCATAAACCTTTTTCAGAAATAGATCTTGATTATTACTTGTTAAACTTTCTTATTGTATTTTTTTACCAACAATAATTGCGACTCGGTGGTTTCTTTTATTTGGTATCATTTATTTATGTTATGTCATGGTCCATCTTACATATGGCTGTGATTTTCGTCTATACGGCAATAATTTATCATACTTTTCATGCAGGGTGGTTGAAACAATTTGACTTATCTATTTAGTTATTTAACTTTATGCGAAAATGCATTCAGATTTACCTTTTTGTTTCCATAATCAACGTTATTGCACGAGACACATTGTATAACTTTCATCACATGAACCTCTTGATTTATAAAAATGTTTTTTTCTGTCTCCTTTATGATATATACAGCCAATAACAAAAAAAAGTATAATGCAGAGACTGCAAGATGACCATGCATATATGGTAACTTTTTCTTTGCTTTTGTTTTACACACGATATAGTTTATGTAAAAACATGAAATGAATTAATGAGTGCGTGTATACATGCAACCAACTCTGAATTGAAGCGAACCACATTATGGTTAGATCAAGAGAAACTTTAATTAATATTTATAGAACAAAAATAGTATAACTTCTTGTGCTACTTGTCCGGCCCCTTCCTTAGTAATGTGCCGTAAGTAAATCAAAATCAGATACACAATCGAATTTAGTTAGAGAAGAGGCTTGATCTATTGTCATGTAGTTAGACGAGAGAGAGAAGTTAATTTTTGCCACAAATCTTTCGTATAATTTGAAGTCGACAAGGCCCATCATCCTTCAATCATATTTAGCCACCTCAAAGCCCTACTATGTCCTTTTCTTGTTGGAAAATTAAAGTCTATGTAAACATTTGCATATGAATCTAGTTTTCTTCAGATTGAAAAGCAAAGTCGAAAAACCACATTTGAAGGACCAATGCTTTGAAAAAAAATGGATTTGGCTTTTGTTTGTCGGCTTTGGTATGGTTTTGGTTAGTTGATCATAACCGGTTTTGAACTGAAGGCATTCGAACTAAAGATCCTTCATTATCTCAACAATCTTACAAATTATTATCCTTGTGTATATATAAACGGCATAACTAAACCAAGTAGTGCAGTCCAGTAATCAAATCAGTGGTTTTTAACTGATGCAAATATGATATCACAAATGAAGTGATTCATCATATATGATGAGTACATGCCACTGAGAATATACTCCTACTTGCACATTCAGAGACCTAACTATAAATGAGTAAAATAAAAATCTCCCTGGGATATTTTTTGTAAGAACGAAACTCACAAAATGCAGATAGTAAATTTTATTTTATTGTATTGTTATTTGTTAGTCAAGTTATGTAATAGAGGTATCATTATGAATAGTTGCCACATTAAATCTCTACCTACTCAACCACGCCCATTAAGACGGTGGCTTTAGACAGTTGGACAATGAGAGGTTCAAGTCGAAAAAGAGTGACACTTGCACATTATCACCAATAAGGCCCATTTTTAATGTAAGAACATGTAATAAATAGCATAATTGTGTAAATTGGTGAGTATAATTAACTGGGATGCAGCATAATCGACAACTATGCCTCCATTTATCTATAACTGTTAAATGTACAAAATCTATTTTTACAGTTATAAAATTGTTTGATAAATGACTAAAATGTTGTATAATCTTTTGTATAGGTATACATATTTTCAGTTTTCGTTCAAGCTATCAATGCCATACAATATATACGAGAATAAGCAGCGGATATTTCAGAGATCATATCCAAATCTAAACACTCAAGTGTTAACTCAGGATCACATTGATCACTAGAAACAATAATATAAACCCTAAAGAATTAAGCAGCAACGCAATAAATGTGGGTTGACAATAAAAGTAGTGGCAACCAAGGATATAGTCCCACATGGTGTGAGTTTTGTGATATTATTTTTAGTAGGTGAAATGCGATAAATACGTGAACTGTATATGGTTCCACATTGATTGAGCAATTGAAAATGATTTTATAAAATATGAGAAGTACGTAAGAAAAATATTTAGATCTGGATGTTGACATATATTATCTGAACAAACAACTGTATTGTTTATATAAAAAGAATCACACATAAAATATGTGTATGTTGAATGTAATGGACAAAGAGACTTTTACTAGTAGAAGTAAACACAAAGGTTGTTGTCGAGAGTAAATGTACGGATGCTTTGAATTAGGTATGAATACATTTATCTAAAATCAGATAAGTGAACCAAACTGAATCGAAAATAAAGTTGGTCATATATTTTTAGAACCAAAAAATTGAAACCAAATTGCAACAAAACCACCAAAAGCCGATATCCGAATTTTTATAATATAGTTTATATATTTGTAAATATTAACCTTGTTTACTTTTAAAATAATCAAAAATTTTAAAAATGCTATTTATAAACTAAATTACTCAAAAAATCAAATTACCAAATATTTTTTATCTGAAATATAGAAAATTATCCGAATTAATTTTTATCTGAAAATTCAAAAAAAAAATCTGATAATTTAATCAAAAAATATTAAATATTATATATTTTAACCTAAATAAATTGAAAAACCAGAACCAAATTGAATTCAAAATTATCTCGGATTTTTGTCGGTCTCCAATTTTGTTATCCGAACCAAAATAAATGAATCAAAACCAAATGAATTTCTTAAATACCGAAGTAAATTTTATATTTTTAGAACTGAAAAACCAACAATTAAAATAAACAAAACCGAATTGAGCAGATATCGAAAGGCCCATCGAAACAATGCGGAGACAAAATCTTCGGAATGGGATGATGTCACCATGATTCATACCCAAATCGAAGCTAAATATGATTCGAGTCCGCTGGTCACCATACAATTATGGGCCTAAAGTTATGGACTTATTACAGCCCATTAAGGCTAGGAAACTTTAATGCACAAGTCAATCACAACCAGAATTTTTTTTTCATCTCCTTCAACTTCTCATAAAAGGTTCACCTTTATTCTCACTTTGCCGAGAAAATCAGAGAAAGAAGCGAAAAAGTTGAGCATGAAGAGCACGAAAAGTCCGATCCACACGGTGTGGTCATGGGTGAGGAGGCAGCCACCGAAGGTGAAGGCTTTTCTCGCGGTGGTCACTGGTATGGCTGCTTTGGTTCTGCTCAGATTCATCGTCCACGATCACGACAATCTCTTCGTTGCCGCCGAAGCTGTTCATTCCATCGGGATCTGTGTTCTCATATACAAACTCATGAAAGAAAAGACCTGTGCTGGTAATAAAAATTCAAACTTTCTTCACATCCAATTCTAGGGTTTTGGAATTAGCTAGCTTTATAATTCCGAATCATGAGCTAAGGAATTTAGGGTTTTAGAATTACATTCTATTTCGAAGGTTTAGGCAAACCCACATCCAAAAGTGTATACCTTTGCTTGACTTTTGTGTATAATTTTCTGCAGGATTGTCACTGAAATCTCAGGAACTTACGGCGATATTTCTAGCTGTGAGGTTGTATTGCAGCTTTGTGATGGAATATGATATACATACCGTTCTGGATCTGGCTACTCTGGGAACAACTCTCTGGGTTATATTTATGATCCGTTTTAAGTTGAGGGCTAGTTATATGGAGGACAAAGACAACTTTGCTCTCTATTATGTGGTAAGTCAATAAGATTTTTGTATCATTCATGTCAACTTTGTTATTGGTTAAGCTTACTTTGAAAGGGTAGGCAATAACTATACTCTGATATTAATTTTGTGCAGCTTGTGCCGTGTGTTGTGTTAGCTGTGTTGATCCATCCATCGACCACTCACAACATATTAAACAGGATTTCGTGGGCATTATGTGTATACCTTGAAGCTGTTTCAGTGCTGCCTCAGCTGCGGGTGATGCAGAACACAAAGGTCCCCTACTTTGTTTCCCAGTGGAAGATTGAGAACTGAATTAGATGTATTTTGTTATACCTCTCTAATCTCTGCATCTAATTTATTTTGGGTGTTGTTTCAGATTGTTGAACCGTTCACGGCGCATTATGTATTTGCACTTGGAGTAGCAAGGTTCTTAAGCTGTGCCCACTGGGTTTTACAGGTTAGTTTTCTAGTTTCTACTCTCTATACATTAAAAGTTGGATGCTGAAAAGTAGCCTTATGCACAATGTTATATGTGTTAAAAAACAGGTTGTGGACACGAGGGGAAGATTGCTTGTAGCATTAGGTTATGGATTGTGGCCATCAATGGTTCTCATCTCAGAGATTGTTCAAACTTTCATCCTGGCAGACTTCTGTTACTACTACGTCAAAAGGTACCGATTAGTCATTCACTTCACTCTATAAGCTATCTTATCTCTTCACTCTACTATTCTATAGCTCAAAAGACTTCAACATGTTATCTTGTGCAGCGTTTTCGGAGGGCAGCTTGTTCTCCGGCTACCGTCTGGAGTAGTATAAGTTCTATTTTTTGTTATTCCAATGATGAAATATCCGATGATCTTGATAGATATTCAAACCGGGAAAGAGACAGCTCAGTTTTTTCTTCACCTTTGATTTTAACGTTTATGTAACGGATTAGGTTTACTGTGTTGTATATTACGTGACTATTGAAGGGTGTTTCAAATCCGGTTGCTTTACTTCCTTTCACACTGTAATGATTATTGAGAAAAAAGCAAATAACGAACCTTAACAAGCTATTTTATTTTGATTAAACTGGCAAGAGAACGTCTGAAAAATATGAAGTTTATTATTATAGATCACTAGAAATGAGTGACACTGCGAATGATGTTGAAATGCGTTTTTTAAAGAATCATGTTTTTCTTTGATAAACAAAAGAACAGACGTAGAGAGTTAAAGCTCAGAAAGGGTTTTCCCATTGATGAAGTTGATCACTTTAGTGGCAGTTTCCTCTAGCGCAGAGGTCACAACTGCCAAGTTCAGTAAGAATTCTTCTGCTGTCGGTTTGTCTCCGTCTATCAGATCTGTCACGGCTTTTAAGAACATTACTGGTACCTTCAGAAGCTCAGCAACGTAGGCCACCGCAGCACCCTACAAAATCCAGAGAAGCAAAGGTTTTCAGCTTATGTTTGTTTTCTTTGCTATAGTCAGAGTAATTAGGGAGGTGTTAACATCACATTTACCTCCATGTCCTTTACAGTAGCATCATTGGCAATGATCAATGATTCATCTTGTGTGGACATATCCAAGGAGTCACCAGTAGACAACCTGCCAATCTGATACCACCCAATCTTATGAATAATGCTTTTGAATGATATTGTGAAACTTGAGAAACAGTTTTTGAGTAACCTTCAAATTGAGTTCCTTGAGGAGATTAGGGGTAGAGAAGGCCTGACGAAGACCAACTCCATACAGATCAAACATCTACAAAAAAAGATTAACAAAACAACCTCTCAGGAACTTGCGAGATATAAATGGGGAAAAGGGAATCAGTAGAGAGAATAAAAGAGACCAAAACAAGAAGTGGAAAATAAGAAGGAAGGTACCGGGATAGGTATTCTTCTATCATGGAAGACAACATCAGATACGAGGAAGACATCTCCTATGTTGGCTCCTTTAACCTTAACAATGTCGAATCAATCAGCACGTCAATGACATTATAATAAACCAACTTCCACATCATGCCAACAGAGTTATGATGGATAGAAATTTACATTGAATTCAAATTCAGTACATGAGTAAGAGAAGCAAATTGGAATATGATCAACCATGGCATTCTCAGAAGCACACAGAGAGAGAGAGAGAGAGGAAGCGATTGCAGGCAAGGACACAGAGAATGAATGAGATAAAGGAATGAACCTTAAAGGCACCGCAGGTTCCGGCATTGATGATAATATCAGGTTGTAAGGCCTGGATAGAAGCAAAGGTAATGAGAGAAGCTGGAACAGTTCCAACACTATCTATCCCTGCAGAGAAACATAAGACTTGTAGCAAAAACGAAAAAAGAAAGTGCATTCCTTTTGCTTCTAGAGCTAATTAGATCAAAACATCAAGAAGCTCATACTATAGATAATGCACAGGCTGGAAGAAAAACAAAAGCTACTATACTTCACTAGCTATTGAACAGGCATTTTATCAGAACTTGCCTAGAGCAGCATCTTTTCCAGGGCAGACAACATAGATTCGAAGATCTTTGTGCAATCCTTGATAGAGAACCCATGGCAATCCTTTCCCAAGCCTGCACATGAAACATCAAAAGCTCAAAAGATAAGGACTTTGGTTTAAGTTACAGATAAACAACCTCAATGAGATAAAAATGTGGTGGGTCTAACGGAGAATCAGAAGTTTCGGAGAGTCCGAACTTGTTGACCAAAGGTTGAGCCTCCGCTTGCATAGCTGCTCCATAAGAATAAACACAAAGTAAGAAGAAGAAGAAGATGAAAATCGATTGATCGATGAAGAGCAAAAGTACCGATGATGAAGACGACTGTGGAGATGGGTCGATGACTCTCCGATTCGACTTTCTCGATGTCACCATCTCCATGAGGACTCATACTTCTCTCTCTCTTCGGATTCTCGTCGGCTCTTTCGATTCCCAGAAAAATAACATACAAAAATCAAGTGGGCAAGGAAGAATCGGCACGGCGAAGAGAAGAAACTGACGGTGAAAACATCCATATTAACTCAGTACTATTAAGTAATTAATTAATTAATTATTCATCTGTTAATTAAGATCCAAATAAATTATAAAAGGGAAGCCCACAAAGGCAATATCTATATTAATGACCTACCTAGCAGTCGTCGCTCATCTAAACTTGTCACAATGGGCAAAAAGATGGACAAGCGCGAGGTGATCTTCTTATGGCTTTCTTATGACAAAAAGAAGGACAAGCGCCCATCTGTATATCTAATTGTGTTCTCATTATCGTTGTAATTTTCCAGGTTGATCAAGATGCGAAGCCAAAGAAGCTGCAGAAACACAAGTTGCGTAAGAAGAAGCAAAAGAAGGTCTGATACTTATGCTTTAGCGGTTATAGTTTGCATATTTGGTATTTCAAAACGTTCCCTAATTTTATTTATCTATTTATGTATGAATATGAGCTTATTAGCTTCACTTCGAAAGCATTCTAAAGCTATTTTATTGGTCTTTTGTTTTTGTTTAGGTTGCGACAACCCCAGAGGCTTCAGAGATAGATTCTGATGATCCAAAGGCTTTAGTAAAGCCGAAAAGGCTTAAGAAGGTGATTTTTAAATTTTGTCACCCTGAACTTAACCTTTTTTTTTTTTAATATGTTGTGCTTGTTACGCCTAATAAGTCATCTCTCTTATACATTTATTGAATCTACTTTTCTG
Organism: Moricandia moricandioides; assembly: GCA_905132885.1. Classification (NCBI taxonomy): domain Eukaryota; kingdom Viridiplantae; phylum Streptophyta; class Magnoliopsida; order Brassicales; family Brassicaceae; genus Moricandia; species Moricandia moricandioides. Next base: position 161,082 of record CAJHQQ010000192.1, on the reverse strand, counting down.
TTTGTGACTAAAGTTTCATTCACATCCCTTTGCAAGGAATCAGTTTCAAAACAAAGGAAATTTTGTTTTTAGTTTTGCTGCTTCCTTGACTCATTTATTTTCGTCTTCTAATTATAAATATCAGATAATAGATGACTTAAGTAACCGTCTGGACGAGATGAATGAAATTGTCAAAAATCTAAAGAAGAATTCAGATCTTCTGGAGGAGGTATATTTGTTTTTCTTATAAAGTATTTTTTTTGTTTTTTGTGTTTGCAAGCTTCTCTTTTGTACGTGGAAGAATGATAACGTACCGTTCTAACACTGATGGAGTTGTTTTATTTCAACCTTATTTTTAAAGGAGAATAATAACAACAGTCCAAAGGAAAAGGTGGTAGACCGTGAGTGTTGTTTCGAATCTGAAGATGCAGATATGAAAAATCCTCGAACTATTTTCGTTCTTGGATTCGATTGTTCCTTTCCTAAGGATGAAATAAAGAGAACATTGATTAAACACTTCAGTTCTTGTGGAGAGGTCTCAAGGGTTTATATTCCTTTTCATTGTGAAACTGGCTCTCCCATGGGGTTTGTTACTTCTTCCATCAGTTTCTATTTAAGTTATATGCATATACTACATTATTATTTACACTATTCTTCTCTCGTTTTTTTCTTCAGTTTTGCCTTCATTAATATGAGAAAAGATGAAGATAAGGCTTTGACACTCAATGGAAGCTACTTGGGAGGGATGAGACTTGAGGTTACAAAGGCCACAAAGAGAAGTGAATACTATGGCTATACCAACCGTCGTGGCTGTCAACGTTGTGGTATTGCTTCAATGAAACGCTTTGCGGAACGCTTTTATGATCGTCCTAGACTTCCACTACCGTCAGGTACATCACTTGTTTTTTAATCTTCACAACAAAACAACTCTCTTTAATTTCTGATTATTTTTATCGATTGCATTCAGTGCCCTAGCAAGGTCTAGCAAGATCAATAAGCTACTTCTTTACCCGACCAGCTACATCATCCTAAGATAACTTGTTTTAGCATTCTGCTACTTGTGCATTATCTATGTCTATCTAAAGTAAATGTACTTGAATCTTTATTATTTATAAAAACTTTTCATTTTTTTTTTTTCATTTCTTAAACAGTTCTTATATTTTTATTTTTGTAACCTAATTTTTGTTAACCATGACTTTGGCAACCGGTTGGAATAACTGAATCATCTGATAAAAATTGATATTAGGTTAACCAGGAATTGAATAATGAGTCGAGCTCAAAAAGTAATTTAGAACCCCAAAAAGCCTATCCATTAAAAGCAAAGCCCACAAAGGCCAGGATGAGTGTAGATTTGGGTTTTTACCTGTCCAGGTTCGATCCATGATCAAGATAATTTTATTTTATTTGTATTGGATGCATGTGACACAGAGCATATGACACATGCAGACTCTAGGGTTTTTGCCTAGCCAGTTATCCACAAACTAGTAGCTCTTCGTTTTTGTTTAAATCTAATCGTTAAGTAAATTCAAACTATCAAATTAAGTATGAGGAAGAGACGCAGAGAAGCTGATGTAACTCTTCTTAATTATGTCTTTCTTCTTTACACAGTCGAGAACAACTTGCGAATGACTTTTAATTCTGTTTTGTTAGCTTGAAACAACCCCTCATCCTTCAGAGATAGGGTTGGATGATTCACAGGTTTTAGTAACGCCTAAGAATAAGCAGATCTTATAGATCCTTAAGATTCATTTACCCCTCTGTACATCTTATGGTTTCTTCGTTCTTGTTGTAATTTTCAGGTTGATCAAGACGCCTTATTGAAGCCTAAGAAGCTGCAGAAACACAAGTTGCGTAAGAAGAAGCCGAAGGTCTGATTTAAACCTTTTTTTTTGTCCTAATACGTATGTTTTAGCTGTTATTGTTTGCATATCCGGAATTTCAAAACGTTCCCTCGTTACTATATTTAAAAAATGCTTCTTAGATTTACTTCAAATTCTAAAACGATTTGTATATATTTTTAGCCTAAGTATATCTATGATTTCTTCACATTTTCGATTGGTCTTTTGCTTCTCTTTAATTGTATATTTGTTCTCCCATGGGGTTTGTCACTTGTTCCTATAAGTTTTCTAACAATATCCCCTATATATTATTTGAGAATCATTTAAAAAGTTGTAACCTTAAGTTTGTAAGAATTAAAAATAACTCCAATCCTGCGTGGCATAGCTCTTTGACTTCTATTTTCAAATCCCAAGGATTCTAGAGTATGTGATATAATGTATAGTTTAAAAATAATATTCTCTAGCAATATAATATTCTGTATGCTATAGTTGGTCGCATATATTAAATATTTATTGTTTCACATGCTTTCCTTAAATAAAACCTACGGAATTACCTAATATGATCAAAATATATATATGACAATTAATGATTTTAAACAATAAAGATTTGATAACAATATGTATACTTTTTTCATTTTATTTATTTCTTTATTATTAAAATAAATTACACAATTACATTAAGCATATAATAAAAATCTAGATTTTTTTTGTGTATGTTGTATTTCGAATTTTTCAAAATGAGTATAAATTACTAAAACTGTTAAAAGTCCCACATAACTTTTAAGATCAAGGTTTTAATTTTTTTTTTCTATACTAAAATATAATGATTAGAAGACCATATGAAGAAATAATTTTAGTTTATATATATTTAACATCATTTTAATTAAACTATACATCGTATGAAAATACATACTTATATTTTGATATTTGCCTTGAACATATATTGAAAAGTTAATATTTTAATTTTGAAATATGTCATTGTTTTTTTTTAAATGATTATAAATTATTGAAACTACTAAACATCTCACACTAAAAAAAAATCGTTGGTAAAGTTTTGTTACACAAATATGTAAATAATCATAAAATCATATGAGTAGAAACCTCATTTAATTAATATCCATATTAAAAGTGTGTTATATTACTATGTTTATATCATTTAAATTTAATTATATATCATATACAATATATAAGATTGATTATTTTGCTTTATTTACCCTAATTGTGAATAAACAAGAGTAATAGTTAAATTTATATGCATACGCCAATTTATTACATAATAGTAATTGATTTCTTAGTTATTTAATATGTATTTATTATTTTATTATTTATAATATGCAGAAAAATATAAAATAAATAATAAATATAAAATACTTATTATGCATAAAGTGCAGATCTTAACCTAAGTATGTATCTCTTTAATTATTTTAAATCTTAAGTATTTTCTAAAACAAATTACACAATATATGACAATTAATGATTTTAAACAATAAAGATTTGATAACAATCTGTATACTTTTTTCATTTTGTTTATTTCTTTATTATTAAAATAAATTACACAATTACATTAATCATATAATAAAAATCTAGATTTTTTTTTGTGTATTTTGTATTTCGAATTTTTCAAAATGAGTATAAATTACTAAAACTGTTAAAAGTCTCACATAAACTTTTAAGATCAAAGTTTTAATTTTTTTTTCTATACTAAAATATAATGATTAGAAGACCATATGAAGAAATAATTTTAGTTTATATATATTTAACATCATTTTAATTAAACTATACATCGTATGAAAATACATACTTATATTTTGATATTTGCCTTGAACATATATTGAAAAGTTAATATTTTAATTTTAAAATATGTCAATGTTTTTTTTAAAATGATTATAAATTATTGAAACTACTAAACATCTCACATTAAAAAAAAATCGTTGGTGTAAAGTTTTGTTACACAAATATGTAAATAATCATAAAATCATATGAGTAGAAACCTCATTTAATTAATATCCATATTAAAAGTGTGTTATATTACTATGTTTATATCATTTAAATTAAATTATATATCATATACAATATATAAGATTGATTATTTTGCTTTATTTACCCTAATTGTGAATAAACAAGAGTAATAGTTAAATTTATATGCATACGCCAATTTATTACATAATAACTGATTTCTTAGTTATTTAATATGTATTTATTATTTTATTATTTATAATATGCAGAAAAATATAAAATAAATAATAAATATAAAATACTTATTATGCATAAAGTGCAGATCTTAACCTAAGTATGTATCTCTTTAATTATTTTAAATCTTAAGTATTTTCTAAAACAAACGAAATGAGAATAAAATTCAAAATAAATATTTATATCGAGTAATAATCAAAATATAAAAAAAACATAGCAAGAAAAAAATGGAAGATAAATAGGACTGACACGTGAACGTAAACTTCTCATAACCATAATTAATTTTTAAATTGTTAAATCATGATATAAAACTGAGTTAATTTTTAATTTGTTAATTTTTAATTTTTTAATATTTTAAATTATTATGGTTATGTTAAATCATGACCATAATTAATTTTAAATTATTTATTTGTATTTGAAAAACTTAAAATATTGTTTTTAAAAATAATTTAAAAATTAACATAATTTTTTAAAAAAATATTTTTAAAAATAATAATTTGTAAAAAAATATAATTTTCTAATATTATTAGACAGATAAATAAATTATATTAAATTAGTTTTGAAACTTTATATATTTTAAATGCAAATATTTTACCAATTGCTTCTTAAAAAACATTAGGGAACTTGCTAATACTCTACCAATCAAGCGCAGTAATATGCCATTTATTTTCCATCACTCGAACACTGAAAAGTGAAAAGATATATGAAAACAGATCCATTAAATTCTAAGATTTGATCTACATTTCTAATTAAAATTGTTTCTGATCCTACGTATAGATAATTATATAAAAATTTTAAAATTCTTAAATTTCAAATACATACAAAAACAATCATATGTAAATTTTAAATTTGTCAATACTAAAATTTTATATTTTAATTAAATATATTCACCATGCGCAAGGCACATGTCTTATCCTAGTTATAAGTTATATCCATACCAAAGTATTTACTCTAGTTTTTTTTCTTTCAGATTTGCTTTTATTAATATGGTAAAGACCTTAGAGTGTGGCTCTTTGCATCAGTAATAAAAAGAAAGTAGAGTGCTTTTTAACGACCAGGTCTTGTCCGCAGGACTTTAGACTGTGGCTGCTAATTTGTGATTAGTTAGAACCTAATTACATGCGACCGTTGAAGATCCACTAACAAAATTTATTATCATATATAAACTAGAGTTAGTTAATTAAATGAATGATTTCATCTCTAGTTTGTATCTATAGTATATATTTATATATACCTACGTTTTTATGAAATATGTTACCAAGTTGTCGAATCTACCCTTAACATTACTCACAATCGACAGATGAAAAAAACAGGCCCCTAAAATCTAAAATCACTCTCCCTTTACTCTAGCCACCACGAGTCCAGAGAGATTTGTCACCATAAAAATAGCTTGAGGTACGTCTCGCGGTTTTCAGATCTCATTTTTTGCTTATTAGTTGTGTTTAGTTCTAAAGTTATGTTGTTTTCTACATATTGCATTAGATCTTGGACATTCCTCTTAAATCACCACTAACTCTCTTTGGTAAGTCATCTAATCGCTATGTATTAAATCATGCTAGATATTGTCTCTTACTGAAAGCTCTAAGAACGTTTAGTGAGCTCTGATTTGGGTAAATAATGCGTTCACTTCTTCTTCATAGGAATAATATTATATGGTTCTATGGTTTTATGGTTTTTGCCTCTCAAAACCAAGCAATCGTTCTTCTCAATAGATATTAAAAGGAAGAGGCGAAGAAATTCTGAAGTAACATTGTTCTTCCTCTTTTCATGTATTTCTTTTCTACACATTATGATATTTTTGTTTCTATTTTTATTTTTATTTTTAGGCTGGAACACTTCCAGAGCCCGTGGGGTTTGATGATCAAGACGAATCTGTAGAGCCTAAAAAGCAGATCGGATCTAAACTTGTAATTATTTAAGCACATAATATATGCATGTGGGGGAAGTTCTACCATCTTCTATTTGTCATAGTTATGAAACTTCTAACCTCCAATTTGTTATAAAAAAAATTCTTCATATGCCTATTTAAGAAGGAATACAACTTCAATATCCTACGTAAACTCTCATTTAGTAGATAGATTAATACATGAATGATGAAATATTAATCTTATATTTTGCCACCTCGTTTGTTTTCTCTGGATGCCACTTGTTTCATTGATTTTCTTTTGAAATTTAACAAGTTATAATTGTACAAAAAATGAACCAGTCTGATCTCATAGTTTCTTACTAAGTATCTAGAAAATGGATCAACCATATTAAAAATAATCTTCACTCATGAGTAACTATGTTGAGAAATGGAATGTCCACCGCGTCCTAAGGTGATTTTATCTGGTTTCTGAGCTTTTATATGTTATTTAATTATAGACAAGGACTAAACATCAAGATGAAAAGCAGTCCAAAAAAACTAAGGTATATTTATCTACAACTTTGTCTTTTCTTAGCATCTTGTATAATATCTAAATCTAATTATTTTTTTTGAAATGTTTTTCAGAATAAAACAACAGCTGAGTCTTCCAAGACATGTCATGATGATCCAGAAGACAAACCCAAAGACCAACGCAAGAAGCAAAAGAAGGAAAATGTTGGATTTAAACTCTTTCCAAATAATATCTCATTATACTTTTGAGATGAGATGAGTCTTGTACTGTTTATTCACAGTTTTCACAACTTAGATAGGAAGTTTTGGATACTTATTTACATAGTTCATGAGAAGGTTCTCCTGTTTCTTGAAACATCAGTTAGACTATTCACCTACTAAGTGGTCTTCCAGTAGCTCAGAATCAGAGTATGAAGCTCTGTGCCATCCTTTGCAAATAGTTATTAAAAATCTTCCCGAAGATGTGACCGAGCCTGAGCTGTGAGTGGCACATTTAATTTCCATTTATTTTATATTCTGTTGTTTAACATTTATCTTATTGTGTTTCAGGATGGCTTTTTTTAACGGCAAACATGTTCGTATTGTTATATATCGCTCTAAAAACCAAGACTCTCGGAGCGTGATCGTTTTTAAATATGTCCGACAAACAAAAGAGGTAACTTTTGAATATTTTTAAATTAACACTTGTTTGTACTCAAATTGCTTCTATTTCTTTCCAGGCTCTGAAATTGAGTGTGAACTTATTGCGAGGGATTGCAGTTTATGTTAAGCCTAATGGGAACATGTTCATATTTCGATATTTTTGGAGAAGTTTTTGTTAGTAACTTGAGCAACTAATTGGTTTATTTATAATTTATGGTGACAGTCGAGAAATTGTGCGCGTAAGTAGGTTCAACAACCAATTGACCGTGAAAGCTATCGAGAAACAACTTCACATGATATTCAAGTCTCGAGGAAAAGTTCTTCATGTATTTGTTCCAAGAAATAGTGAAACCGGTCGTTGTCTAGGTAATGACTTTTTCCTCAAATATGAACATTGAATTTATCTTACTGATAAACCCTTTTTCTTTATTTTTTCTACAGATTTGGTTATGTATACATTGACCTTGAAGGTATGGGTGCAACAACTAAAGAAAATCTGACGCAGTCAACTACAATTGGTGGTGTTTCATGTGAAGTTAAAAAGGCTACACCAAAATCATGCTTTCAATCTGATATGGTAAAGAAATTAATGTTTGTGAATTGTAATAATTTTAGAAGCTGCATTATACTCTCTTTTCTGTTTCATTCACTTAGATTAACTATGTTTCTTGTTTTTTTGCAGGTAGGCAAGGGTATCCCCATGAAATAGGTATGGAATCATAGTTCAGATTCATTTAGATTATGTGTTTTTTTATTTTATCATGTTTAAACAAATTTAATTTGAAACTGTTTTGTGTGTGTCTTTTAAACTAAACTCGTGTCCTTTATCTTCATTACTCGTACTGCAGTTTTTCCTGATATAATCATGTCTTCTTTGTTGCAGGGAAATGATGAGGACAGAAAGACTGCTCTGAAAAGGTATGTTCTTATTCTCTTTTTACTCTTCACATAAATGCAAAAACCTCTAATATATATTATGATTAATAACTGATTTATAACCCAATTCAAATAGCTTTAGGTCCAAAATGATGGACCTTGGCTATATTATAATTCGTTTGACTGCTTATTCAAGATAGTAGCAAGACTTATTTATACTAATTGTTTCTATTGACCAAATTTAACACATGTGGGATGTTTAGAATAGTAATTCATTAAAATATCAACTAAAATTTTCCAACAATCAAGAGAATCAAACTCAATATTTGAAGTCTAAACTCCTGTTAAAATACCACCAGATCACTTTAATTAAAGTATTGGTAACTGTTAAATTCGAGTTTATTATAAGATTCCAACTTAAAACTAATTGGCGATAAGTGGATTGGTCTTATCCCTTTATATATTATTTAATATCTCATTTAATTATTTATGTGGAATTTTTATCCCTAATATATTTCCTCAAGATGATGACTCTTATCAGCCATAAATCTTGGAATTTTAGGACATTTATATCCGGTCGAGCGAGTCAAATACGACAGTTATACCCAATCGAAGGGTTAAGTACGACATTTATACCTGATCGAATATGTTTATATTAATTAGGGGATTAGGGTATACAAAGACTGTAATGAATATAAACTCTAACTTATTATTAACATTGAGCAATGACTCTCTTTATATACACCAACGTAAAACCATAAGCCTAAAGGAATAAAGATTTAACGCAAGACTTATCTTTAACTAAATTATATAACATAAAATAAATAAACCTATGTATGAAGGTAATCCTTATCACACTGAGATTCCCTTCCTAATAGTAACTATCCCATAAAAAAATTAGTATATTGATATTTTTATAAAATTTCTAAAAATGTTCAAAATTAAATCCCTGTTTAATCCCTAAACCGACTCAAATCCTATAGGACCCGAACCGAACCAAACTTTAACTGACAAATTCTACTTTTTTATTGTGTCCAAATATCTAAGATCCGAATCGATTCGACTCAACAAGACTCGAGCCAATAAATTCTAATTACCATATTTAATCCAAATATCTAAGACCCAAAATATATGAATCCCACAAGACTTGGCCCAAACCTCGTTCCGAGACCCTAATGCCTAGGACTATATAAGGTATTATGATTTTGTCCAAAATACTTACAAATATTAATAAATAATCAAAAATAAATGTATAAAATAGGTAAACAACACTAAAAAAAACTAAAAAAACACTTGAAAAAATTATTTATTATTTATCTAAAATTAAAAGCCAACTAATTTATATGCCAAGTTTAGGTGTTTTAGTAGAGGAATACCGTAAGATAGACTTAAAAATGTTTTTGTCGCCAAAATAGTTTTTAATGTGAAAAATGACCAAACTAGACTTTATTAAAAGGTGTAAATATACATTCACATCCATTGGGTTAACTTATATAGACTTAGGGTTTAAATTTATGGGGTGGTATTTTATTGAAGAGGTTTAAATTTTTTTAAAAGTAAAAATGTCTATTTTAATCATTTTTTTCTTTGAGATCTATTTTTGTAACAAAAACTTCAAAAAATTCTATTTAAGAGATTTGTCCATTTTAATATACATTATTCAAATTTAAAGGTAATATGTTATTTTAATTTTAGACTGATAATTTAGAATATATAAAAATTTAAAATTTCAAGTGAGTTATTGAACCCAAACCGATCTCGCACAAATTTGAACAATACTCGAACTAAGATTTATAAATATAAAAATGACAATGGAATTTTTAACCTTGAAATTAAAACTTAATAGACCTAAACCTAATCCGAAAAGGTTTATGAACTTTTACCCCTAATAATCAGTTAGATGCTAAAAGAATAAAAATTCAAACGTAAAGTTAAACAAAATAGGCCATGGGCCTTATATCTACAAAGGGGTAACATAGATTGACTACTGAGCTATAGATTGTGAAACTTATAAGGGGGTTGCGGCTCGTTATTGCTTGAGTAGAAAACATTTATTCAGAAGTGTAAAGACCAAGTTAAATCGAGTAGGGTTTTCGCCTCTCTCTCTCTCTCTCTCTCTCTCTCTCTCTCTCTGGTTTCTATCCCTTAGCCATCGCTCTTCTCTTTACATCTAGACTCGTCAATGGGCAAAAAGATGAAGAGGCGCCACGAATCCGGTGTAATCTTTTTCCTCTTGTTCACGTATGTACACAGTCTCGAACCGATTTTGACTCGACCTTTTTTTGTTCCTGTTTTGTTAGGTTGAAATAACCCCGGAGATAAGTTTGGGTGCTTCAGAGATGATAGTAAAGCCTAAGAATCATCAGAAAGACAAGAAGCGGAAGAGGCAGAACAAGGTCGAATCCAACAAGAAGGTGAGATTTATTTGTCTTTATGTTGTAGTTGTAGTTGCATGTCAATATTTCAATATGCTTGAGATTTATTTGTCTTTATCGTTTCCATATAATTTTTTGAGACTATTTTCTTTTCTAAAAGTAAACTTTATGATTCATTCACAATTTTGACTGGACTTTGTTTCTGTTTTTGTAATTCTGTAGGCTGAGATAACCCACGAGCCTCCTTTGGAAGTAGAATCGAACAAGAACCTAAAGAAGGTGAGATTTTTAAACTTTAAAAAAATAATAATAATATAATTTGCTTAGCTATTATGGTTGCTTTGCATAACTGGTTCATGATTCTCTCTCTTGAGTTTGATTGAATCTAATTTTCTGTTTTATCACTCTGTTTCATTCCTCGAAGTTGACTGAGTAATCAATATGAAATGATAATATAAGTTTAGCAACCATAACAGCCAGTCTCAAAAACCTCTTTTGTATGAAAACCAAACATTCATTACCATAACGCTGTACACAGTTGAGATTCATTTACCATATGCATTTTCCGCATTTTCAAAACAAATAAAGCGTGTAATTAGTTACTCATTGTTCTTCTTCCAATATATATATATTGTCAGATAATAGATGGATTAAGTGATCGTCTGAACGAGATGACTGAAATTGTCCAAAAATTAAAGAAGACTTCAGAGCTACTAGAGAAGGTATGTGTGTGTTTTGCGGGTCTCTCTAAATTTTGTGGGACTCTCTAATTGTATTATTAATTTTGTTTATAGGAGAAAGAAACTCAAGAGGAAAAGGTGGTGGAGTGTTGTTTCGAATCTAAAGATGCGTTTATTGAACACCGGAGAAGCATTTTTGTTATGGGATTTGATTGTTCTTTCCCTAAGGATGAGATCAAGAGCACATTAATAAAACACTTTAGTTCTTGCGGAGAGGTCGCCCAAGCTTCTATCCCCTTTCATTGTCAAACCGGTTCTCCCATGGGGTTTGTCACTTCTTAAGTTTTCTGACAAGTTATATCCCTTACCAAAGTATATATTTACTCTTGTTTTTTTCTCTTCTTTCAGATTTGCTTTTATTAATATGGTAAAGGATGAAGAGAAAGCCTTAGCACTCGATGGAAGTTACTTGGGAGGGATGAGGCTTGAGGTTACAATGGCTATAAAGAGAGAGGAATACCATGGCTACACTGACCATCTTGGTTGTAACCGGTGTCGTACTGTTTTGATGAATCGCCGTAAGGAATTCTATAGTTTTCCCACACTACCAGTCCCCTCCTTACCATGTACATCAATTTCCTTTTCTTTATTTTTCAATCTTTGATCATATAATTTACTCTTTTTTATTTGTTCTGATTTTTTCCCTTTTGATATTACAGAAAAACAATAGAATTGCAGTGGTGTTAGTCATAGTCCCTACCAAGATCATCAAGTGTTGTCAACCAGCTACTACATCATGCTTTGTATAAATTTATGTCTTCCAAAATAACCTGTTTTATGGGAATCGTTCTACTTAGTTTCTTAATTTATGTTTAATCAAATGTTGAATTTTTTCTTTTCTTTATTAAGATCAGGATTTATCTTACTTTTTTATGAAGCTAGTATTTAATCCTTACTTTTATTTCTTGTTTTTTTCCTTTTAGCGTAAAATTCTCAACCATGGCTTCACACCACCGGTTAAAATAATTTAATTATCAATCACTACTACTAAGGGGCTGACTGGTGTAACCGCAGCGGCTGCGGTTGCGGGCGTTTGCGGATGCGGGTGGTTGCGGTTTTATGCGTTATTAAGAGATTTGGACGACTGGTAAAGCGGTTAAAAATTGTTGCGTTTGCGGGATACTTATGACTGGTTAACTACCAAATGTAAAAGTGGTTAAATACAAATGAACAATGTTTATATTTTATATAATTATAAAAATATTGAAAATCATATTATTATAATAAATATAAAAATTATATTTATAAATTTATATTATTAATTTTTTTTAAAAAAATATAGAAATATTTTTCTTTAAAGTTTTATAATATAAATTAATATATATATATATTATTTTTATTATTTCAATTTTAAATTTTAATTAAATAGTATTTATTTTTTATTTATTTAGTTTTTTTTTTAAAAAATAATAATTTTTTGACCCTCCCGCAACCGTCCGCAACCACAAACGCTAGCTGGAGCCAGCTTTTGAATTTTAGAGGTTTATAGCGGTTTGAAGCGATTTGAAGTGATTTATGGCGTTTTGTATGATTGTTGCAAAACGCCAACAACCGCTACCAACCGCAAAAGCTGCGTTTGCGGGTGGTAGCGTGAAAACCAGTCACGCCCTAAAATTGATATTAGAAACTTGTCGACTATCAAAGTCTAGTATGTTTTGGTTCTCATTCTGAAATAAAAGAGGCAACATGAATATTTTAAATTGGCATTCTTCTGCAATATATTTCTAATTGTAGTATCTTTGACAGTATGGTTCCTTCACTATTAAAATTTCTCACACTATCTTATACACTTGTCTGCTATTACAACCATAATCTTTCTACCACAAATTGAATCTTAATCTTTATCTTCAGCCGCAGCACCTGAAAATATATTTTCTCTATTAAAAGAGAAGTACAATTTTTATCTACCATAAAAAGTTATACTCGTCTATTTCAGCAACTACATTTATTTGATTATTACATTAATCTATTAAAAATAAAAGATTTCAAATATTTTTAATAATTATTAGGATATTAATAATAAACAGCTATAATAAAATATGTTGTAGAAACTCTAACAAGATCTTACTAAATTTTTTAAATATTTTTAAATGAATTCATTCATTAATTTAGTGATTAGTAATATAATATTATTATAAATAAAAATTAAATAAGATTTTATTATAGAAGCAAATTCTATACTATTTTTAGAGATTATATAAGTATAATCTATATATTATATTAAATTGAAACTAATATATAAATGAAATATGAAAAATTATTGAATTGGTACATTTACATATTGTTTTTCAAAATATACAATCAATAAAATGAAAAATTACCCGCACGGATGTGCGGGTCAAAATTTAGTGTATCTTAAACTACAAGCAAATATAAAACTTAAACCGTGATTTGATGAAAAAACATAGATTAATAGCACCTTCTCGGGTAGAAAAACTAACTGAATAACAAAAGACTTGGTGAGATCATGAACATGCTGAGAAACTGAATGAGTGATGATCCTCTCCTTTAACTCTTATAGAAACATGAGATTCTCAACATGACCAGTGGAGACAGAGTCCGATCCTTCCGTATTGAAACATCTAACAGTATCATTCTTGAGATCAAAATAGACAGCACTAGATAGTAATGTATGCACGTGGATAGGTGTAAAAATAATCTCACCCGTGTCATTGTCAGTGGTGCGAAACCTATAAAAATGTTTGTCTATTGTAGCGGAAGGCAAAACAAAAGTTTTCTTGGACCATTCCTCCTTAGAAGGATCTTGTAGAACCCACAAGTCAATATCACCACCGATTTTCTTTTTAAAGAAAATGACACCTAGCTTTCCCTCATAGCTAGTCAACTTCGAAAAAGTGGGAAAGGTGCAAGGTCCTTTGATAAGAGCAAGTTTTTCAGACCTAACATCAAAACTCATGATTGCAGAATCATTAAGTTTTGTTCCAGTGTAAGCTTGATAATACAAAACACCATTGATGCAGAGTTCCTCGCTTACAGGAGAGTGATGAGGAATGAGATAATTGTCTTGAATATTCATCATCCTCCTCCATGAATCCTGATGAGTTGATGATCTCAATGTCAAAACCAGTATCTCCTCAGCTAAACCGCGTCTGTTACTCAGCTTAGGCATTCCTCTGATGATGCACAACACTTTATAATCACCGTTGATGGGATCATACCCTAAGTAATGGTTAATGGCCCTCCTCCCTGCATTGATCTTAGGCAAGGTAACGGATCGTCTAGTGGAAGGGTTATAGACCATGAGTTTAGAAGGTGGTCCATAGCAAATCAAGCCGTGGACAGAAGGAGAAATTTTCGTGCGCTGTAGGGTGTGGATAGTCACATGGTAAGTGGCTAAAGAAGAAGAAGCATCAGAGACTTCATGTGAAATTTTTAGGTTAACTTGTGAGGAATCTAAAACCCATTCTCTGAATACGAAGACAAGACTTTTTGGTCTAGTCAAGGACACATTCAGGTATAGTTTCATGAAATATGGACCGCGGATGATGGAAGACCAGAGCTTAGATACACAGAGAAATCTGATTAGGGTTTTGAGTGGTAACCGTTTGAGTATCTCTATCATGAGATCAAGCGAAAGCGAGTATGAGTTCACGCTTCCGTTTGTAAGCTTCTTCCTCTGTGTTTCCATGGCTGAGAGACAGACAACGATGACGTTTGTACGTATCACACACACGATCTAGCTAGCAGCAGCAGCCTTTTCGTTTTGCTTCCTTCTCAAATCTAACACACAAAAGTTTATTAGGTCAAAACTCAAAAACTTAAAGCATTATAACCGGTTAAACGTGCTTCCGTGTATCTCAAGGTTAATGGTTCTTTGGGCCATGGGCCCAGGATGACAATCATTACAATAGTATAACTGAAATGACAAGAGTTATCAGAACTTTATAATATACACTAAAAACAAAATCAGTAAATAGCTAAATAGTTGTTACGGCTTTCGAATGAGACCTAAATCATAGCTCAATATCTGCGGGGTCATACATGTTTAGTATCATCGGGTTACTTGGAATCCAGATCGTTTACTCACTGTAATTTGCCTAGCTACCACTAGACAATCCATGTGTAGTTACTAAATATTATATTGCCATGTTTTCATATCATATTTTATTTTAGATACATTTGAAGTTTATTTTTAAGAGATACAAACTATCTGTTTATTTTTAACAATATTCAACAACGAATTTATAATTAAATTTAATAAAGAAAACCTTAATAAAAAGTACTAGAAGGCACACGAGTAAGCATCGACTTTTTATCCATACCCGAAACTAAACCCGAACCGGATCCGATCTATGAAAATATCCGGATGAATACCCGAAATACATATAATAATCTTAAATTTTTTAATAATTAAAACCCATTCATTTCCTTTTAATAGTTCATGTTAAACATAATTCTCTCTTCACCGTGGATTTTATAGCTCCGTCTTTAATTTTTTCCACATTTTTTAATTTTATTAGAAATTACATTTTTTTCTAAGGTTGATTTGGTAAAATATTACTCTTTATCTTGGAGTTTTTAATGTCATATTCTTTGATTAAGAACTTATTTTATTGTTGTTTACATGATATTATATTGTTTTATTTTACAACATACACATTTATATTTGATTCAGTTTTTTTTTATTTTGATTCATGAGTTTTTTTTTTTTTAACAAAAGAAAAAACGATTTTTTTTTATTCATGAGTTTCTTCATTCTGATCTTGTTTTTTAAGTATCTTTAAATAATCGAACCCAAACTGAATTATCCAAACGGATTCTATATCTCTATACTGAAATACCTGACTCGAATGTGAACGGGTATCCGAATGTCGACTCCTAGACACAAGAATGCAGTTAAGGTTTTAGCTCATATCTAGAGGCGACGGTAACCAAACGACGAGTTAAACAACTTCCAAGTTTGGGAAGGAAGTGACAATATTCTTGGATGCTTTTCACCAGACGCAAAATGAGACTCGGCCTGTTAACTACAGTTTCCAGATAAAAAGGATGGTAACAAACAACAAAGATACGGAATCCAAACCAAATACTAAAACAAACTGAGAATTTCTTTGTCTTTTTTTCCTCAAACATCAACTTTCATTTATCAAATTATAGTTTAAGATTACTTAGAAGGATCTTACACTACCTAATCGAAACGGCATTGCATTTTTCACCACTATGAGAACAAATTCATCCCGAGACTCAGAATGAACGTTTCTGACACCACCTACTTTTACCACTACAAATCAAGAGTACAAGATCATTCCTAAACCATCAAACAAACTTAACAATTAACATGAGAAATTCCACTGAAAACCATAACGGCAAGTACCAACAGATCGGAGTGATATACACGACATGCTGCGTCAACACCAAACGGGCGCATATTCCCAGTTGGTTCGTCCGAGAGAGACAGGAATGAGAGCTTCCATCTTTTTGAAAGTCGGGTTCAGGCTTTTGCATCACCAACGATCCAACAAGTCCATCAAAGAGGAGAAGGAGCAGCCCTACCGGATTTGACCTTTGCGGTACTGCGAATGAGCTGCTCCTATGCATGACCTTACAAGCCTAGAGAGACTTCCATCGACCAATCGAAAGACCTTCAAGACTCTCCACACACTGTCTCCGAGAACCAGAGGAAACAACTTCTCCTTAAGGACACCAACACGCTAATACCTAAACTTCGCTATCCAAAATATATCTCCAAACTCCAGCTACTGCTCAGACCATAGACAAGCCCTTACAGTTGTTGGAAGCTCGAAAGAACACACTCAAAGTCTGTCAGGCGAGCACACATCCTCCTTAAAGACTTTGTCGCGCCTCCAAAAGATAATCGAAAGTATACATGGGCTATAATCGAAAGTCTGTCTAAAGCTCAGACTCCTTGAGCCTCCCGCCATTACAACCAAATTTTATCTACCATACACTGAATATTTTTCTTTTTCTTTCTAAGATAAAAGAAACTGTAAAATTATTTTTTTGAATTTGCGCCATATATATATGATATATGTAACTTAACAGACTGCACATAAATAAAAATGTAATGTTTGATTGATTGATATATAACTTACAAACAAAAGACTCCAATCCTTTGATCCAACAACCAACTTATCTGATCTATTCATTTGATTCAGGTTTTGCTGACATGGTTCCATTCTGGTTCTGCTGAAACTGTGGCTGCTGTGTTAACTGGCTGATGTTGAGTTGCTGGAACATCTCGGCGTTGAGTAATTGCATCTTTGATCTATCAGATTCGTTGTGGCTGGTCTCACCAGTTGCCTGTTTCAGTCTCTGGACTTCCCCATTCAGTGCTTCATTCAGAGCTGAAAAACAAATCATTTTCTCACACTCCTTAGGGAAACAAAACAAGATTTAAAGCATAAATGAATGACCTAGATATAATATCAAGAGAATGCATACCATTGCGAAGCTGAGCTTGCTGCTCCATTGATTGGAGACGAAACTTGAGCTCATTGTTCTGGTTTGTCAACCCCATCATATCTCTCTGTGGATCAATGCAGCAACTAAGATGGTTAAAAGAAACAAATCTAGACGCTTGTATTACATTGGTAGACTAACGCACCTGCAAAAGCGTAAACTGAGCAGACAATGTAGTAGCCTCGGTCTGAAGAGTCTGCACTTTGTGTTCCAGTTCCACTATGTACCGCATCTTCCTCTCCTTTGACCTCGCTGCAGACTGACGATTCGCCAAGATTCTGAAAAAAAGATGATCAAATTGCATCAACGTTCGAACCCTCTGATTAACTATAGACAATGGATATACCTTTTGACACGCTTAGGGTCAGACACGGCCATCTCAGCTAGTTTATCATTAGCCATGATCTTCTTCATCTCCGCTGCAGTAAACTCACCGTTCTTAAACTCGATGCTAAAACCATCACCATCAACGGAGTTAGAAGGAGAGACTTTCCGTGACAGAGTTCCAGGAGAAGGAGGAGGCTTTAGTAACGACTCTTCACCAAAAGACAATTTCTCCATGAAACAACTGTCCACAGAAACACTCCTGTAATGTCTGGACGACGTAGGAGCAATGTCTCCTCCTCTTCTCTTCAAGTTATTGTAATGATCGCCACTCTCGTAATTGGCACTGCTGCTTTCTCCCTCTGTGTCATCACTACTAACGTTAGTCTTGGTCGTTCCGCTGGCTCTACTATCATCTTTACCGTTCTTGTTATTACTATCATCAGCTTCAGAGGAGTTTAAGGCATCGATGTTATCAAGATTCATATAAGCTGAGAAGAGATCATCCATGTCTTCTCTCGATTCCTTCTTGACGAAAGGAGTAGGCTTTGACCAATCAGGACACTCCCCGCCGGAAATAGATCTCTCCAACGGTCTTGGAGGGAAGCAAATGGGGATATCACTGTTGGAGCGTCTATGAGACTTTCTCGGAGGCAAAGCGACTCTAGAAGAGTCTGAGTTACACCTCATGAACGAAGAAGAAGAAGGGTTGTTGTTGTTGTTAATGTATCTGTCCTCCATGGAGACGTCGTGATCGCGGAAGGGAGAAGGGCTTAGAGGAGGCAAGGAGTCGAAGGAGAAGAAAGAGGAAGGCTGAGACATTGACCGTGAGTGAGTAGCTCCTCCCGGGTTGAAATTCTGGGAACCGGGTTGTGGTCGGGTGGTCGGGATCTGAGAGTAGGGAGATGTCGGAGGAACACCGACTCGTTTGGCACTGTCACTGGAGAACTGGAAGAGATTAGGGTTTAGTTCGAGATTCTGTTTGGGAATGGAAGAAGACGAAGTGGCGAGTGATGAATGGAGTCTGTGGATCGTATCAGTGTCTGTATCACCCATTTCTTCTTAAAGGTTCCTAAAGAAACAGAGCTTTGAAAGAGGAAAATGCAAGTTGATACCTCTTCTGCTTCAACGCACTTAAGCTTGAATCAATCAATGGCGTAAATGGCGATTCAACGTATAATAAACCAAAGAGACAACTCTTCTCTCTCTTACAACGTTTGAATAAACTAATCTTCTTTTCTCTCTCTCTCTAGAAATTTGGACAATCTCAGAGCCAATTTGTCTTTCTTTCTTTTTTTCTTCCTCCGCGATTTTCTCTCGTTTTTATTTATTTATTTCTCGATAATATAAAACTCAAAGGACTTTTTTTTTTTGGGCACGAGCAAGAGAGAGTCTAAACGAACAAAGAGAAAAAAAAAAAAGAAGAAGAAGGCACGGATGTCATGTGAAGGAAGAAAGAAATTAACACCCCACCAAGACGCGTGAATTTATTTTACCCATTTTTTTTATTCAATGCACTTACTTCTAGTTTATGTCAATAGTTTTATTTTATAGAAATAAATCCGAGCATAATCAAGTATCAAATAATTCATATGTATATACCGGTTTTTATTTAATAGTTTTAAGAATCGATTCTTGCACTGTTCAGGGTCCCACGTGTCAGTGGGATCCGCGAACAGTGCAAGAACTCATCCTAAGAGCTTGGGATAATCATGTTCTAAAGAGCTCAATTATAAACACCCCACCAAGACGCGTGAATTTATTTTACCCATATTTTTTATTCAATGCACTTACTTCTAGTTTATGTCAATAGTTTTATTTTATATAAATAAATCCGAGCATAACAAGTATCAAATAATTCATATGTATATACCCATATCCTTTATATTTCAATAACTTAATAAGTAATTATTATTATTATTAAATTTTCTAATAAAATTCTACATAATTTGCAAATACATTGCCTTTTGTGAAATTGTTTTTTGTCTTTTTTATAGAAATGATGAAGATTGTTTTATTAAATGAAATCTTTAGATTCTCGTAATATGTGGAAGATAACATAATTTTATAAAGAATATAATCTGATGATATGAATATGAATGTGATCCTATCCCCGACCACGTTTGTCATTTTTGCTAAGACATGTCATGGACTCATCTCATGTGTGTCTTTTAAAAGCCATTCTTTGTATTTTTTTTTTCTTTTTCTGACTCATATCATAGTACCGAATGTTAAAATAATATGTAATGGAGTGCCATGTATCGAAAGATTTCTCCTGGATTATTTTGTCTACACCACCACCTAGTCGAGGTTAGAACACTCAAACGTACACATTCTTAAATAAACAAATTGTTACATTTTAGGAATTTTTTTGGAGAGATTGTCTCGTGCTGCAATGTATGAACGAAGAGATATTAAAATTCAAAAGTTTTTGGGTATCAAAATAATTTATCTCATTTTCATAAAATATAGCCAATCAATATAATTATATTTCGTATGCCTTCTCTATTTTTTTTATAATATAAGTATCTACATATCACCAATGATATGATTCTAAAGATTTTAGTATTTTCACCGTGCAGATAATAGTAGTATAAAAATAAAACATGAACCAACGTGGGGAAACAATATACAACTCAATAGTCGCATTAGAATAAGACATATTTTTAAATCTGGTAACCAAGAAAATTGCAGTTAAAATCTGTAATACTTTTCAATTCAAGTACTATTATACATAGTATATTAGTTTTTATCCGCGATTGGTGTTGGCCGTTGGGATTCAAGACTTGGCCCAACTCTTGATGAATTTAAACAATATATTTTTAATAGAAAAACGAACAAGATAACATATGATCTTTTAATAATTAATAGAGTAAGATGACATGTCTAGTGTTCGCTGATTGTGAATTATGTAAAAAGAAACGCTCATTTGTTCATAATAATATCGATTGTTCTAAAAGAAATAGTCATGGATCCGCGTGTGAACTGGATAATGGGAAGTCGTAGTTAAGGGTGTGAATCACGTGGATAAAGTCTTAATCATAAAAAAGTCTGAATAGAAAGAAAAATATCACACGATAGTTTTAAAAATGTTTTTAACACAAAAAATGTATCAAAATACAAAATTGATTTTATCAAAGAATTTAAATATACAATTATACAATTATAGATAGTTAATCTAGATTTAGAGTTTAGAATTATGAAGTGGTTTGAGATGTGAAATTTTAAATTAAAAAAAAAACAAAAAAAAATGTTTTCTTCAATCATTTTTAAAGATTACTAGCCTTTGATCCGCGCGCCTGCGCGGGTGTTATTTTATGAATGTCAAATATTTTAAATAATTTGTTTGATATAACTGTATATATGAATGAAACTTAATATTCGATATCCGTTATCTGATCTGAGATCTCATCCGCTTCAAAAAACGGATATTCGGGGATCCTGATAGTGATTTTATGGATTCGACTAATCCAAGTACGAATTCAGATAGTAAAATTTAGGTCTGAATATCTGGATCTGGATATTAAATATTTAAAATTTAATTATAGTTATCTATGTATATTATATATACTTTTATATAAAATAATTAAAATTTTTATTTTAAATTTGAATGCTTTTAAAGTTTTTTAAAATAATAATTTTAAATAGACTAATAGATGGTTAATATTTAGGTTTTTAATTAAAAACAGGTCTAAATACCCGCGTGTATTTGGATTTTAGTCCGAATATCCTAACTCCGAATATCGAGATCCGGATAACAATTTTACAAATCCGACGAATGCATATCCGAATCCATATATCCTAAAATACCTCGAAAATTCGATATGTCCTAGACATAAGTGTGTATTCGTATTATATGGTGATTAAAAATTTTAAATTTTTAATTTATAAATTACATAAATTATTCTTATTAGATATATCGTACAAATGAATAATACATTGTATTTGTTTGTATATATAACCATTTATAATAAATATTAGTATGTATTTTAGTTACTAAATTGTTATGGAAAATTACATGATTTTGTTATTTTAAATGAATAAGTTCAAATTATATCGAAAATTATTGACATTATTAATTTTTTTTATAGTTCAAATATAGTTGGTTAACTTATATGAATATGAATAAAAAATAAAACTAATTTAATTCTATATATATATAAACACATATACATTTTTTATGAAATCTCTAATTTCAATGATAAATGTTGTTAATGGGCGTAGCCCAATTTTTTTTTTGTTAATAATCAATGTTTAGATGTTTGGATGCAAGGATAATATCAATGGTATTTCTTGTAAATATTAGGTAAAATTAAAGGTTATTTCTTATTTGTACTTCAGTTTTAATAGATTAGATTTTAATGATAAAAACTTTAAAATGATTATTTGAGAAAATTATTCAATAAGAAATGGTATTGTTACAATTATTTAAGAGAAACAGGACAACACCCATCTATATTAACCTGACTAACCTTTTAAAAAAATTGTGTGACAAGCTACTGATTTGTATATACAGTGGTAACAATCTTCTGCACCTAGAAATCGGTACATGATTATTTCTTAACGTAACAATATTTAACTTGGTGTATGTTACTTGATATTACTTGGCAATCGCAAATGCTACAACATCCGACCATAACCATTGGTCGCGATCAAAACTTTAGAATATTATTTTTTTCTTATAAAAGAATATTAGGTTTTGATGCGTAGTTTCAAAAGGTAAATATATTTTTTTGTTTTAATTTTTATATTTATGTTTTTATTAATAATATTTATAAATATGTAATATGAATAGTAAATATAAACATAATTATTCAATATTAGTTGTTACAAAGGTGAGTAAAATGCAAAAAAAAAAAAAACTGATTCTAATATTAAAAGTTATTGACAGTTTTTAGTAGAATAGAGAAATAGATTTTGATTAATTTGGATTCGAAGAAGTGATTATAAAATATGTATAAACGTGAATAGATATTATTAGATATACGTTCAACAACTTTGAAAAAAATAGCAAAGAAAGAAGAAAATATTCAACAACAAATAGGGCCATACCAAAAAAAGTGAAAATTATGTAGAGGAATAATTTGAGACTATAAACGCATGCACACATGAGTATAATGCGAAATGAACATGAAGAAAATTTGCACTTATTTACAAATTAGCAGAACAAAAAAAAATTGTTATAGGTTACGCTAAACAATAGCATTTTATTACGTAGTTAAATTATAGATCAAAACAACATCTCTCTGCTTATCTTTAATTTAAAACCAAACTAAACTTACAAGTACAATGTGGTTTCTTGTACGTCCGTTAGAAGGCAACTGACTTATCTAACGAGCACCGATTTTAAACATTTTAGGTTGGTTTATACTTTTTCCCAAAATAATTATTATAAGACTCGCATTACATAAATAAAAGTTAACAGAAGTGCGGATAAATCTCATCCAAACCAACGAAAACATTATACCTGTGGAAAGTGGATGATCCATGGTGACTAGAACACTCACCTAGTTCGGCATGATCTTACTTGACTATGCAGTGGGAACGAAACAGCGCGTTTTAGTTTTGAGGCTTTATGCTCCAGTGTCATCTCAGTGCAATTTTTATCATCTTCACCAACCACAACAGCCAAACTCCTACATGTTTTATCATAATCATTTCTACCCTTACCGGCAGAATCGTCAACATGTTCTTCTTCTTCTTCTTCCACGACCGAGCTAGCAACCTGCCTTGACTCGTGCCTGGTTGTAACAGCAATGACGATACCAAGACCGAGAAAGATTAGAACAGGAAGAAAGATTAGGGACAAGCCGTAGTAGATGATCCATTGGAATCCGGCATGGTTCTTGCCATGAAATATCCATTCAAATACAAAAGCAATGCCTGAGGAAAATGTGGCAAGGCTACTTATGAGAAAGACTGTGACGATTTTTGTATTTGGAACGTCGAAGAAGGTTCGGGTGCGGTTGAGCAACCGTTTTGGTGGATCCTGCTGCAGCAGTGATGGACTAGCTGCAGCACCAGTCTTTAGTTTTTGAACCATGTCTTTTTTCTTAGAGATGAACTTGTTATAGCCGTTTAACTAATACATCAAGATCATATATATAAAAAAGTCTTCCTACTTTTTTGCTGAAACAGTTACGATTTAGTGATATTCCAGTTGAGATTTTGTGATTTGAATTAGTTCATTATAATGCTTATTAGTTACATAAACACGAAACCAAGTCAAGACAATGCTAAACATTTTGCATTACTGGAACTATGGACAATAAAAACACTAATGAGCCTACGCCTTGATATAAAAATAGTGGCTACTTGATAGTGATGTAGCGATTCGTGCCGTGCCTAGCCCAATAGTCCTTGAGATCAACCGGAGAAGAGAGGTCTTGTCCTTCACCAGCTAAACGGCTTAGTAACCTGGAGAAGACACTCCCGCTCATCTTCCTACCACCCATTCGAGAATGCCGCTTGTTTGGCATCTGCGGGAGCGGATAATGAGACAATATAGTTGTGCAGCAAGATGATTGCCACCCTCCACTTCCCCATTTGTAACACTGACGAGGTGTACCGGTGCAAGTGCACATGGGCACTGGCATTGTTGTCTCATCGAACGTGACTAGGTTTAAACCGACATCGTTGCTGTCCCAATCTTTTCTACACTTCTTTCCAGGAGAAGCAACCAGAAGGTTCAGATCTTCGCCCACTTTCTTTCGATGTATACTCTCTTTTTTCCTTTTGGTGGGCTTCTTGTTGGCTGCTTCACGTGGAATAGATGATACAGGGGAAGGGTTCGGTAGGTGGCTTCTTTCAGTTCCACCATGCTTTGCACATGACAAAATGTAGTTTAAGTTGTTATCAGGGTACTGGAGAGCATTTAACGCACTTTCCCTCTCCATGATAGCATTATCTCTTTCAGAGAGAGCTTTGTCCCGTTGCTCAAGCGCTTCGTCTCGAGCGGCTAAAGCTTCCTTCTTGGCAGCTAAGGCTTCGTTTCGTTCCTTGAGAGCAGCGTCTCTCTCGGCAAGGATGGACATGATCTTCTTATTCATAACGAGCGCATTATGTTGCTCCTTTATATGATGCAGAGGCATCATATTCCACTGTAAAAACACTGCCTGATTAGTCTTTTAACCAATAGTAAAACAGAAAAAAAAAAACATAATGCTCATCAAAGTGTTGGGTTTTACCACAGAAGGTGGTGTCCCTTTGAAGTAATCAGGCTTGTACCGCCCATTTTCATACTGCCCACCAGTCTCCATCCTCTGACTTGAAAAGAAACGAAAAGTTCAAGTGCAATAGCTTGTGATTAGTTTGTCTAAAACTAGTAAGCTCAAAGAGTAAAAAAAACAAACTGGGGACAGATGTCATAACAGAGATACAAGAAAAAAGCACCGCAACAAAAGAAAATTGAGTCCTCTTCTCTCTAATGAATGCTATGGGATGATGGTAGCTCACAGTTATTAGTTATTAGATAAGCAATCAATCTGATGTGGACTTGAGTTTTAAGTTTTTTTGTTCATCCAAAATCCAATCCACAAAAATGACACAAAGACTAGATTCTATGATTACCACAAATCCTCACTTTTAAAATCCACACTGCACCATTACAATTTTTCCAAAACCTTCATACCCTAAGTGTATGGCTCTCTCCATACCATCCAGTCTAAACAATAAACAACCAAATGACTCAATAAAATGAATAGCATATATGACCATATCAATGACTTTGAAAGAACCCAAGAAAAAAAAATTAGGGGAAAATCAAAAACTGAGAAAGGGAACCTTAGAAACTCAATATATGTTCGAATTAATCTATTATATATAAAGAAGGTAACAAATTTGATCGAAAGCTTACTGATTTTGCCGGAGAAACGAACAGCGGAAATTGAGAGAGAGAGGTGAGATTGGTCTGTCTGTAGCAGCCCAACGAGGTGGCAAGTGTAATAAGAAGAAGAAGAAGAAGCTCGACGACACTTATCAGTCATTGACAAATATACCCTCTCTCATATTCTCAATATAGACAACGAGGAAGGTTATTATCGTCCTTGTTCTTAAACGCGTAAGGCTATTATCGTCTATGTTGATTACCCGTTCAGTGCACAGACGTTTCTGTTCGACTCTCTCCAAATAAAGCACAGTAAAATGGAGAAGAAAAATGATATTTGTTTAATTAAAAATTTAATCAGAACATGGGCCGAATTGTGGCCCAAATAATAAAGCCTATGTTACGGGTCGAATACGGATAGACCCGGATTTCTATATTCCGACGTGTGCGCTTCTTCGGTCTTGTAGTTATTATATTATCTTCCACCAACCATCGTCCTTTGTCCTTAAACGCGTAATTCAATAGAAGATCAGATCCAGAGGGCGTCATCATCTTAAGATCCAGAATCGTCGAAAATGTCTACGTTCAGTGGCGATGAAACCGCTCCTTTCTTCGGCTTCCTTGGCGCCGCCGCAGCCCTCGTCTTCTCCTGTATGTCGTTTCTCTTTCCATCTCCACTTTTGTTTCTCAAACTCTTGTCTGTGCTCATGATGTCTGAAAAGGAAAAGTCTTTTTGCTCTTTGGAACCGATCTTCCTTGACTTAGTGATATCCACCGAGCTCTGTTTCTAGTTTTGCTTTTGACAAGGCTTGTTAGAAAGTCTCTCTCTTTTTATCCAGAAACTGAAAGCTAGATCTGTGCCATGAGTTAACCGATCTGTCTGGAAAATATAATATCTTTGTGTGACGTGGCGGAGTTGATTGTTTTAACTAGGTATGGGAGCTGCATATGGAACAGCCAAGAGTGGTGTAGGAGTGGCGTCTATGGGTGTGATGAGGCCAGAGTTGGTGATGAAGTCTATTGTCCCTGTTGTTATGGCTGGTGTTTTGGGTATCTATGGTTTGATTATTGCTGTTATCATCAGTACCGGGATTAACCCCAAGGCTAAATCTTACTACCTCTTTGATGGATATGCACATCTCTCTTCTGGTCTCGCTTGTGGACTTGCTGGTCTTTCTGCTGGAATGGCCATTGGTATTGTTGGTGATGCTGGTGTCAGGTAATGCTCCTACCTTTGCAGATTCACTCTTGGATGGTCTCTCTTCTTTTGCCTCATGAACCAAACTAACTTGGCTTTTTGGTGTGTCACAATAGATTTGATGAAAATTTGTGCAGTCCATTGATTGTAGTGTCAATTAATCGCACATGCCTTTTGTGAACTTCCCTCATGATAAGCAACTTTTCTTTTGTGGTCAGGGCCAATGCTCAGCAGCCAAAGCTTTTCGTTGGTATGATTCTTATCCTCATTTTCGCTGAAGCTCTGGCTCTATACGGTCTCATCGTGGGGATCATCTTGTCCTCCCGAGCTGGTCAGTCCAGAGCCGAATGAGGAAGAGTATATGAGCTTCTTCATGGATTCTGCGTGATTCTTTCTTTTGCTTTTTTTTGGCCTGTCTCTTCTTCATCGAGCCGGGATCTTCTTATATTACTATTATTTATCAGGTTAGTAGAGGCACACTGCATGTGGTTTTGCTACGTGTAGACAAAAACCACACCTCATCAAACTGCTCTTCGTTTTCACTTCTCTGTTATGTTTCTGTAATATTGACTGTGACGGCTTCCTCTATGTATGTTTTTATCACTCCAATAAATCACAGAAAACTCGATTTGATCTTGTTTTTTAAGCTTCTTTTGGTTATAACTTCTCTTTTAAATATTCTCTTGAGCGATGAATGAAAAAAATCTGGAGCTGATCCTTAAATCTTGTCTATACTATCTAACCCATCTCGTGTATTATTAGTATATCAAAGGAAGGAGAGAACAAAAGAACTCTTTATCTATCCATCTCGTGTATTATCCAAAATGCAAGTCTTCGTATTATACTCCTTAAGAACTTTTAAATCTTCAAATCTTGCTTCAACTTGACCTATTACACGTTGGCGGAGAAAAGTTGCGTGGAGGACGGCTGATTGAGAACAGTAGCATCAGAGGCCGATATTTTCAAAGATTAGATTAAATCTGCGTAGGTTCAATAAAGTTGTGAGTTGATATGAAATGATTGCGTAACATGAACTATATATAAGGAGATGAAACACAACCATTATTGATGGTCTAAATGAAGACAGGAAGATGCAGAGATAGAGGAAGATAAACAGTTCCATGGATTTGATTAGAGAGAGAGGGTAACATATGTGTTTTTAGGAGACTCGCGAGGAACCCTAGATGTCAACTTAAGACGCTTTAGGCGATGATTAATCCGGGTCTCTTAAGGTGGGTTTTTAACGTAAAATTTGTCTTTTTACTTTTTTTTTTTTTTG
The DNA here is from genome assembly GCA_905132885.1 of Moricandia moricandioides. NCBI lineage: Eukaryota > Viridiplantae > Streptophyta > Magnoliopsida > Brassicales > Brassicaceae > Moricandia > Moricandia moricandioides. The sequence goes on along the minus strand of CAJHQQ010000192.1, from coordinate 132,998 downwards.
CATTTTTTCCGCTAAGAGACGGCTCTTATGGTTCTTATTTAAGAGACGGTTCTTATGTTTTCTTAGTTAAAAACTAAGATACGTCTCTTAGAAAAGTTAAGAACCTCACCTTAAGAGACCTCGGTTGATCCTAGTCTTAGTGAAAAGTGCTTACGTGGACATTCTAGTAAGAGAGGAAAGTGTCTCACTATATATATAATTCAGATGGATGTGTAGAATGTACATAGATAAATACGTTTAGGGTGGATTGAGATAGGATGTGTTAGAAGCCTACAATAGTATCAAGCGCAGACAATAAAACGACGTTCCATGTGTGCAAACTATACACAAGAAGGCAAAAGAAACATGTGAGCAGTAAAACAACACTGAAATGCAAAAAAATGAACACAATCCTGTCCTGCCAACTAAATCTAAACACGTTGGAAAGGAGAAAAATAGAAAGATAAGTGAAGAAATCTTAAGCAAATCTAACATAGTGACTCAGATATTAAGTTAAATCCGAATATGGGTAAAGGAAATAATCAACTTGAAATGAAGGCCACAAAAAGAGTTCTCAGAGCTGCTTTCAACTACTTCTCGACCACTAGTTTTTAAATGGCTGGTGACATTTGGCCCCACCCACCACTTTGTCTTTCTTTTCACTCTTGTGGCTCTTATTTTTTTTGCATTTTATAATTTCTAATTGAATAGCCACACGTCGTAAATCTATTGCACCTTTACAACAAGTTGTGATAAAATATTCATCATATAATTAAATAAGTAGTGTAAAAATAAAGTATAAACCATAATACTATAATGTACTATTGAATGACAATAAAATTTATCACGGAGAGTTGATTCAGCTAAAGGGAAGGACGAGTCTGGTTCAAGGGGACACATCAATGACCTTCCAGATGGCATAATTAGGATTAGGGTCCCCATCTATCTAGCTAATCTAATCTAGCTACTCCAGATAATCTTCTTTTTTGTCTCTCTAAATGGACTTTTATTACAATGGCAAAATCATACTTCCACTAAAGATATAAAGAAACATTATTCTCACCTAAACCAATACTACTACATCTCTTGTTAGGGGCTTACTACTTTTATAATGATTTTTTTTTTTGTAAAACTTGAGAAATTACCCAAAGTAGCAAGTTGTAACAGCGAGTAGGCAGAGACATATTTGATATAAAAGGAGGGATAAAATATTCATAATAAGTTTCTTTCTTTTCTCCTCCATCTTCTTCTTCCTTCCTTGATTGATACCAATTCTTCCTCCTTAATTAATCATATTTCTACACTTAGGCCACTTCATCTCTTTCATGTATTGATTCATTGTTGCCTTATAGAGCGAGAAAACGACTATTGAAGAGCCTAAAGGATGCGGATTTTGTGCGATGCGTGCGAGAACGCCGCAGCTATTGTCTTTTGCGCCGCCGATGAAGCTGCCCTTTGCCGCTCCTGCGATGAAAAAGTAAGTTTTTTTTTGTGTGTGTATTGATAGTGGCTCTCTGATGGGTTCCTGAAAGATGGAGTCTTTGTTTATCTATATGCATGGGATCATCCTTTCTTTCTCAACTGATCTCGAGATCTTAGTGTTTCTCTTTAATTTCCTTGTTTATATTTAAGACTTTTATCAACTAGTGTAGAAAGTAGACAACTTTGTGCTTAAGTATATATAGATTGTCAACTTTGTTCCTTACCCAGATTGCTTTTGAAGTAGAATAGATTGTGAAAACCTGAAAAAAGATGAAGTCTTTTGCATTGTTTGTTTTCTTACATGAGATTCAAAGTATTTGCTCTGTTGTGGTCTCAGTGATATGTACATTTGCAAGGATGGGTCTTGCCTCCAAAGTTTGCATATTTTAGCAAAACTTGTGGAAAAAGAAAATAATCATTTTTTTTTCGATTAATGCTTACTTCAGTTAGTTGACTCTTAAGGGTAATTTCTAAGTTCATCTTTAATTCAGATCTTTTAAAATGGAGTTTTTAACTTGATTTGACATTTTTTTTTTTTTACACTTTTCGGATAAAATACATTTCTTATGTCTTTTATTTAATATACAGTTCTTAAGTTTTTTTTAGTTAAAATTAAGAAATGTCTCTTAAGAAAAATAAGAACCTCATGATAAAAGACCAACATTAAAGATACCCTAACCGTCCTTCTCGAGTCTTACCTTCCTTCTCGAGTCCTTAGTTAATCACTTTTTTTTCTATTGAGTAGCATTTAGTTTTTGATCCAAAAAAAAGATTAACTTGATTCCAAACTCTGGTATGTTTTTTGTTTTGTTTTGTTTGCAGGTTCATATGTGCAATAAGCTAGCTAGTCGGCATGTACGTGTAGGTTTAGCCGAACCAAGCAATGCCCCTTGCTGCGATATATGCGAAAATGCACCTGGTATATGAAACTATTTACATTGAACTTTCCACACTCATGTTTTAGCATTGATCTCATTTTTGTTGTTGTTCTCCTCGGCAAGCCTTCTTTTACTGTGAGATAGACGGTAGTTCGCTTTGTCTGCAATGTGACATGGTGGTACATGTTGGTGGCAAGCGAACGCACGGCCGGTTTCTTTTGCTCAGACAGAGGATTGAGGTTTTTATTCAACTCTTTTTTTTTGTTTTGTCTCACAATCATTTTTTTAGTCATTGTGTTTGTCCCTTCTTCTTTGTAGTTTCCAGGAGATAAGCCTAAACCAAACAACACCAGAGACAACTTGCAAAACCATAGAGTCTCTCCAAAGGCAAACGGTGAAGCTAATGGCAAGACTGATGATGAAATGATTGATCTAAATGCTAACCCTCAGAGAGTACATGAGCCATCATCAAATAACCAAGTACTTGCTTTTTTCTCTATATATCTAATATCAAATCTCTTTTTTTGTGTGTGTGTGTTTCTCAATATGTTTTGTTTCTTAAATGAGTGAGCAGGGTATCGATGTAAATAACACGAACAATCACGAGCATGTACCTGTTGGACCCTTTAAACGAGAGCCTGAGAAGTGATAAGGTAAGAGTAAAAAATCAGTTAAGATTGTAATAAGATTTTATGTTTTATTTTCCCTTTCTTTGTTTGATTCCATGATTGCTACAGGGCTTGGTTCATGCGAAGCTTTGTTGTTCAAGAAAGAAGAAAGGCTTGTCTTGTTTGTGCATTATCTTAGTTAAAAGGGCTCACATGAATATGTATAAGCTAATATAATCTAAAATTCTTAATAAATTATTTATTTCCGGATTTTTCTTTTCTTCTTATTAGATATATATTGGGGAAGATTATATTAAACTCAATTAGGAAAAATATAAACCAAAAAATCATGTAAACAAAGCAACCATGGTAACATTTTAAAAATGTCAGAGTAGTATTAAAATGAAAACATCCAAGTGTATAGTGTCTCTATTCATATGGAGAGTTGATATGTAACAACGAATATTTCTTCAGAATAATGTTTCAAGAATAAAATAGATAAAGTAAGATAGATAACTTCAATTTATTAAAACTTATTAAAAGGAGTAGCTAATGCAGATTAAGCAGATAATATAAAATGATTTGACATGATAATAATAGCAACCAAATGCAAAAACAAATGTAATAAAAACATTTGCTTCGTCTCCTTTCACAGCATCATGATCTCTTCTTCAACATTGTTGTCTTCAATAGGTGTAGCCTTTGACGAACATTCCCTCCTTAGCCTCTTCAGACTCACCTTCCCCGGTGTATTTTCCGAGCTGAGCCAACGAATTGGCCTTGGCACGAGCCAAGAGAGTGGTCTGAGCTGCGTTCACGTTCTCAGCTCTGCCTCCCCATGTCTTCAGACAAGTGTTCTGCAGAGCACGTGCGTAGGAGAAGGACACGTGCCATGGGTTTGGTGCCTGGTTCATCGCGTTCAGGTTCAACGTTGCCTCCAATTCAGACTGTCCTCCGGACAAGAACTGCAAAAAAAGAAAACACAAACAACTTTACTTCCGCCACAAGAAACCAAGATCTAGGTTTTCCTCATTAAAAAAAAACTCAAATTCTATCGAATAGAGCTTGCCATGATTCCAGGGACAGCTGGAGGGATTCTGTTGCGGAGGAGCTTAAGGGTGTAGGAGGCAACTTGTTCAGGAGTAGCTCTGTCTTTAGACTCGGCTCCTGGAGTCACCATGCTCGGCTTCAGGAGGATACCTTCAAACATGACATTGTTCTGAGCAAGGTAAAAGAAAACCTCAGCCCAAACCTTCTCAGCTACTTCGTAAGTCCTGTCAATGTCGTGTTCTCCGTCCAACAAGATCTCTGGCTCCACAATTGGAACCAATCCACTGTCCTGAAAAACCGCAACCCGCGTGTGAAATAATACCTAAAAAAGAATACGATTTGACCTGTTTCTTGTAGTAAAAGCAATGCTTTTACCTGTGAAATGGCAGCGTATCGAGCAAGGCCCCAAGCAGCTTCTTTCACAGCAAGTGCAGACGGACCGTTGGGAATGCTCACGACAGTACGCCTAATCAACCATCAACCCAACAATCACTTAATAAGAGTACTCCCAATGGGAGTTTCTAACTCCAGGTTTTTCAGTGTGTATATATATATTTACATTAATATTTAATTCTTAGTTTTTTAGTTTTAAGGGAAACACAATCCAAAATTTTTTTACAAAAATACTTTGGGTTGAGATTCCTGTAAAATTAAAAACTTCATAATAAAATACTAATATATATATAGGTATTTTGAGAACCCAAAAACTAGAACCTCTATTGGGAATGCTCTAAATCGCCCAAAGAAAAAATATGTCGGGTACTCTAAATACTCTCTTCTTTCCGCGAAGATAGTCATTTTGAGTTTTTTATTTGTTTCTCAGTGATAGTAATTTTGTAGTTTCATTTATTTCTTAATTTTTTAGTTAAGAAATAATATTTTGTTCTTTTAAAATTATTAATTAGAGTAGAGTTATTTTTGATACTGAAACTTTTTCTTTAAAAACTCTAAAACTACAATCGACGACAATATTCTGTGTAATGGAAGGAGTACCATTTAGCAAAACGAGCACCCTGTTGGTAGTAAGCAGCGGTACGAGAGGATAGACCATCAAGCCCTTGGCACCATGACTCATTGTTAGAGCCAACAAGCGGCACCAAACCCTATTTCCATAGATATAACTCGTTTTAGATTCCTCTAACCAAGCACCACGTTTTTATTACAACATATCTAATAGTATGTATTTACTTATATACCTTGTCAACTTTGATACCGGGGACAATGTTCTGCTCGACAAGGACGTCGACCATTTTCTTGCCTTCGGTGGTAGACTGATACAGAGTCTCCTCGAACAGGATTGCGCCGGAGATGTACTGTCCGAGCCCTGGTGCAGAGACAAGCAATGTCCTGTATGCTTGACGGTTTGCCTCAGTGTTCTCTAGCCCTATCGAGTCCAAACGCTTCCCGCAAGTCGCGTTCGACTCGTCCATCGCCAAGATTCCGCGTCCCGGAGACGCAATTGTTTTCTGCTCACAACACCAAACTAATGAGAATCATGCAGATAAGACACGTGGCGAATAAGATATGTGTGTAGGGGAGTATACTAACCGCTGTCTTAACAAGCTCATCGGCGTAGGAGGAAGCGGCACGGACGGTGAGGGAAGTGGCACGGTTGGGGAGGACGAGGGAGGCGGAAGAAGGCTGACGGAAGAGAACGCTTTGGCCCTTGACCCACTCGGATTTGTCCAACACTGGAGATGCCTTGAGGAGTGAGGTTGAAGCCATTTTTTTGATATGTTATCTCTTTCTCTTCTCTCTGCCTTTGGTTTGGTTGAGACACACACAGTAAGTAGATTAGCTTATGATGACACACACCACCTTATCTCTGAGGAGGAGCACAACCTCACTCTCCCTCTTTTGGATTTATATTACTAATCAGATCAGCTATATGAGGTTCTTGTGACCTTGCCAATTACACTCCACCACGTGGACCGTAATCTTGTAAGTACTACTCACAGTTCAAGAATATACACTCGTTTTTCTTTTTATTTCCTTTTTCTTTTAGTTTTTTTTGTCCATGCAATGGAATCAATACTTTTTATGCCCATTTGTTTGCTTGTTTTTTGTTTGCTTATACATGAAAAATGTGTAATGGCATATTAGCATTTACAAAAATGTATAAAAGCCTCTGAAATTAATATGTAGCACCGTGGACCATAATATTTCACTTATTACTTTTTTTTCTCTTGAATCATACCTCTTTTTGTACTACTATACATCATTTTCAGCTAAAACTAGTGGCAACAGCTTATAAGTTTACAAAATGGTGATTTGATAAGGGAAGCAAGAATCATGAGGCCAGTAATCATTTTTAAGATTTAAAGACGCAAATAGTTCTTGAATGACGAGTGAAGACAAGAAAATTCATTTAAAATCCCTTTTAGTATTAAAGATGCGTGGGAAAGTTACGTTCTGAGTGTGAGGACGTGAATCACTGTGTCTTCTTAAGGCTGAGGTTTAAGCACAGAGATTTTAAGAGATTATGAAGCCTACATTAACGGTCAAGAGAGATTCGTCACCATTGCACACAACAGGTGGCCAAGTGGGTCGTGGAAGCAACCAAATCGACCATTTAGAGAACCTTCCGCATTGTCTAGAAGGTTTTGTTGGTCAAGTAGAGATGTAAAACAAAAGAGAGTTACTGATGTCAAATTAACAAATACACTAGAATTCATCTCTCTTTCACTCAAATGTTTCTGTGAGAGACAGATCCGTTATCCCAGCTATCAGATCATCGATAAAACTCTTCTCCACAACAACATGATCATCATCATTATGTAGCGGTACCACCGTGGAAGACTCATCGAGTGCTTTCTTCACTTGTAACCCCAACCCATCTTCCTCATCATAATCATCTCCCACGATCTTAAGATCCCACACTTTGAAAATATCTTGTGGAGTAAGCTTATCCGGATCCTCTAAAACATCAACTTCTTCAGCGTTGTCTTCAACGTAACTGTTGCTCATGAACTCATCCTTGAAGACTTGAGACGTTTCTGAATCAGGTTCTTCACCCGCCTCTCCGTTGCTCACAGAAACACCCTCTTCTATACTTTCAATACCTGTGGTAAGATTGTCCACTGGTCCATGATTTGTTCTGTTCTCTGCCGGAAAGTAATGATCTTGCAAAGAGTTCTTGGACGGGTCTGATTCAAAGTTCAGCAAAGAGACAATCTCACTGACTTGTTCACTCGAAGAACTGTTAGCAGCTTGTGGTAACTCGGCTTCAGTCATAACCGCGTCTCGAGACCGGACACTTGGTGTTGTTGTAGACGAAGGAACAAACATCTGTGGATGAATATCAATGATTTCTGTTAAAGCATCTCTAAACGTTCCCCAGCCATTGTTGTCTGAATCATCAGGGAAGCTGATGATGCAGGAATCGGCCCAAGCTAAAGATTCAGGTGAAACATCTTCCTCCTGTTTGACGGAAAGAGAAACATCTCCTGTGTCTTCTCGTTCAGACATGGCTACAAAAGCACATCAACATCACTTTGATTTTAAGACACAACAGAGAGAGAGAGGGGGTTACATCGATATGTTCTGAATCGGTGATTGATTATAGAAAGCAATCACATACAGAGTTCCTCTGTTTAGTAATGCGTGATTTCTCAAAAATCGAAAATCACACGCATCGGTTCTATAAACGAATCGGATCAAGATCAACAGTCTATAAATGTCAACTACGCAAGTAATAAGGCGAAAATTATACTGATAGTACATCCAATTCAGTGATTGCAATCCAATAAGTACTGAGATGACTGACCTTTTATCGATTCGAGAATCCCAGAGAAAAAAACCTAGTTCTGAAGGAAGAAGAAACCTCGGTTCGAAATCTCGGAGTCGACCGAAGAGAAGATAAATTGTTGCATCGACGACGCCGTATTGTTCTAAAATGGGTTTCGATCACAAATATTTTAATTATAATACTTGTTTTAATAATTTATATTCATTTTAAAGTAATTAAAATTCAACATATATAAAAATATAAATTTTAATATATAACCTGATTGTTTAATATATTATAATTATATAAATTAAAAATAAATTCTTTTCAAGCTTTTATTATTCTATATAATTAAGTGAACACTTAAAGATTGTAATCAATGTTAATAATTTTAAAAAAGAAAATTGCATAATTTTTTTTGAAGTCGCACTAATTAACGTTTATAAATGTTAGTTAGAGTCATTTTGAACGTTTTTTATACAATTTTCTTTTTTTAAAATGTTCTCAAAATATATAAAATATTTTAGTTTCATAATTTTATTTTTCGATTAGATTTTTAAAATATATATTTTTTGAAAAACATCAGGATCTTTAAAATATGATACTATAATGATTTTTATTTCTTAGAAAAGTGGGTTGCTCCTTCTAGACTATACTATATCTTTCCTTAAATAAAAATTATAGGATTATTTAATATGATTGAAATATATATATGATAAATAATAATTATGAATGATAATTTTTTGATAATAATTTATGAATTCTTATTATTTTATTTAATTTAAAATAATTCAATAATATTAAGTAATTAAAATGCCAAAAAATCACATATACTACTTTCTTTAATTTTTAGAGCCATTGAATCAAATTTTACCGAAAATTGATCATGTTTGTGAAATTTTCAGTTTAAAATGACAGAGTGAGAGGTATCCTCTTTGGAGTACATAGGTGTTATGGGGTTATGTATATCCGATCTGCATCTTCTATAAGTTTGTAAGTTTAATCACAGTTTCTAATTGTCTTCTTCGTCTTTACTGAAATTCTTTGACAACTATTTTTCCTACGGGTTTGATATAAATGGATGTGCGTCTGCTATCGTCCATCTCCAACTCTGACCAGTGAAATAATCAAAATTTGAATTATTCTCGTGCCTCGGCCCATTAGTCGGCCCAGTTTCATTTGAAGCTTAATTGTACAATTCAATAAAAAATTAAAATAATATGAAGCAGACATTCGCTAATAAAATTAAAATTAGCCAGAAAACAGTAATATTAAAATTTGCACACACACATGAGAAAATAAAACTGAGAATTGACTAAAATAATAGTCAAAAAGATGTGACACCATACCAAACGGTAGATGTGATTTCAAACACATATTCTCTCTCTCTCTCTCTCTCTCCCAGAAGCAGAGGAGATCAGGAGAGATTAGAGGAGGAAGAAGAAGAAGAAGAAGAAGAAACAAAGTGTTTGTTATAATAAATGGAAGCATTCAGAAAACAAGCTTCAAAGCTCAGAGAACAAATGGCCAGACAGCAACAGGTTCTATATTGAATCATTAAAAACCCTATTTCAAATTTCAAATTTTTTAAGAGTCTAATCTCCTTGTTAGTTATTTGGTAAATCGAATGTTTTTGCTAGCTTTATTGCTTTCAGTTAGGATTAATCATGTTCTTGATCTGAGGAGATGGTGATTAACCGTGTTTTGTGAATTGGATTATATTGATTTATTTCATTATTATGTTCTTGAACATGATCCATTTGATTAAAGTTAAAAGTGTTGCCTTATGAAAAGTGTGTTACTATGTAAGCCCATATGTCCTGGGTTTAAAGATGTGAATGTAAAGTGTTAAGTGTGTTGATGTTTCTTTGTTTTTGATGTTTAAAAAAGGCTGTCCTGAGACAGTTTGGGGGAGGAGGCTATGGAGGTTCAGATACTGTAATAACCGATGAGGAAGAGTTACATAGGCATCAGAAGCTGGAGAAGCTTTACATCTCAACACGTTCTGCTAAGGTTTTACTTAAATTTTCTCATGTTCCAAGTATACTCTTCTCTTGCTACTGTTTTGCTGAAGTTTACTTCTTCTTCTCAGCATCTTCAAAGGGACATTGTTCGTGGTGTTGAAGGAACCATCGTTACAGGATCCAAACAAGTCGAAATAGGTGAGCTTTTTTTTTTTCTTACCCGTTTCCACACTCACATGTTTGTCTATAAAATCTTTTTCCTGATTGTTTTTGGTTGCGATTACAGGTACAAAGTTGTGTGAGGACAGCAGAAGATATGGTTCAGGAAATACATGTACAAGTGGTAACACACTAACAAGAGCTTCACTTAGTTTCGCAAATGCTCGCGCTCTAATGGAGAAAGAGCGCGGGAATCTCTTGAAGGCTCTTGGCACAAAGGTTTCAGAACCATTTCACTTTAAACAATCAATGCATTGTTTTTTTTTATTGAAGCAATATAGCTAAGTTTTACATGATGAAGTTATTAGGTGGCTGAGCCATTAAGGGCAATGGTGATGGGAGCTCCATTGGTGGATGCTCGACATTTAGCACAACGCTATGAACGGATGCGACAAGAAGCTGAATCTCAGGTTATACTCATGCATCACCTCTTCTTTTAACTGCTCTTAACTAACATGTTTTTATTTGAACCTACATAGACTATTGAAGTATCAAAACGGCAAGCTAAGGTTAGAGAGAATCCTGGTAATCCAGAACTAGTTATGAAGTTGGAATATGCTGAAGCAAAACTACAAGATCTTAAATCAAATATGACCATTTTGGGTAAGGAAGCAGCTTCTGCCATGGCTGCAGTTGAAGATCAACAGCAAAACCAAACTCTCCAGCGGCTAATAAATTTGGTACTAACGTAGACAAATGGTTCGCTTGTTTTGTTTTCATAATCATTTACTCTGTTATGAAAAAAGGTTGAAGCAGAGCGTAGTTATCACCAAAAGATCCTAGAGATTATTGAACGGCTAGAAGGAGAGGTATAGTAGTATATCTCCATTGGTCACTCACAGCTTTCTTCATTGTTTAAAACTCTTTGAGAGACATAATCACATTGTATAGATGAGATTTGAGCAACAAAGAATCGAAGAAGCGCCTCAAACTCCACAAGTAGAGAACAAAACATCGTCGCCTCCTCCTTCATATGAAGAAGCTAGTAATGGAGTCAATGCTTCTCAGCTGCATGATGGAACATCCGACGCCATGGGATACTTCTTAGGAGAGGTTAGTAAACTTTAAAATGTCATGTAAGATTCACAAGAGCTTACTTAATCTCTTGATTTTCCTATGATCTATATATATTTTTGGGTGCAGGTCATGTTTCCGTATCAATCTGATTCAGAGTTTGAGCTTAGCTTATCGGTTGGAGACTATGTTGTTATCAGAGAGGTTAGCTCTCTAACCAAAAGCATATTAGATACCATTCTTTCATGGTTTAGGATGTATATGATCTTGAGGACTCATTTGACAAAGCTTTGTTTTTTTGGTTATTCCAGGTAACGAGCAGTGGGTGGGCAGAAGGAGAATGTAAAGGCAAAGCAGGTTGGTTTCCTTATGATTATATCGAAAGAAGGGATCGTGTGCTTGCCACTAAGGTCATAGAGGTCTTCTAATGTCTTTTTTTGGTGGGTTTTGGTGACACTTTGGGTCTTGTCATGTTTCTCTATTCATTAACTTACAAGAACAAGAACCATGTTCAATAAGTATAATAATGAATGCAAGAAAGCAAGTGTGACTTAAAGTAGGGTGTTTTCCAAACGTTGTGGCCTTAATCCTTGCTCAAACCGCAACTTGGCTTTGTCGCATTCATAGCTCATCTTACCTTTCTTCGTCTACCTCTCTACAATCCGTAAGAGACAACCGCGATCCAAACCGCATTTCATTCCTCTCTTTGATAGCCTCCATGATCTCTTTCCCTAAAGAGCCGCTCAAATCTTCCCTAGTAGCAACCGCTGAAACGATAAATAAAAGGCAAGGGAAAATAGGCCAACACACAAGGTGAAGCCGCATGTCTGTGAATCTAAGTGGAATTAAAATAGATGTATATCAAATGAAAGCAATTATATTATCTTCGTTATTAAAAAAAAAACTATTTTAATATCTATTCAAACAATTATTTATCTAAATTCTCTATTTTATATAATGTTTTCAGTTTGAACTGTTATATTTCATATTTAAATTTTATGTTCTTTAGCATCACTAGCAGTAAAATATCATATATATGATCTCTCTGTAAAAAGAAAATAAAATTTGACGGGATGAGGTAGCTCTACTGGTTAGAGTTTTGGGGGCCAATTGTCATGCTCCCGGATTCGACGCCAGCCGGAGGCGAACTACCTCTTCCATGTCACCATTAGTGGTACTGGGCTTCGGCCCAGGTAATACCCTCCCGGGTGAAGTGGACCGCTGCCTGACCGGGCCCAGGGAATGATCCGCGAAGCGGGGAACCCTGGATTATCAAAAAAAAAAAAAAAAAAAAAAAAAAAAAATTTCAATTTTCACATTTAAAATAAGAGAATTTTTCTTACTCTATCTTATTTTAATGTTTTATAATTTTTATTTGTAAATTTATGGATGATTATGCTCTTACATCTACTAGATTATAGACAAAATATTTAAAACAATTTTGTTTAAATGTCACTTGATTTAATACTTTAAATTTATGCCTTTTGTCATATTAGCTTTGATATTATCCAGTATAATTAGCGATACTGGATAAATGATAATTTTATCATTTATAAATTTGAATTTAAATAGTAACATAGCTTTTTTGTAACACAAACAAATAGTAATATAGCTATACTATATAATTTTATCAAACTTTTGTGAGACTGATACACATCTCTCTATCTATCTTCATAAATAGAATGTAATTATTTGTTTGAGAAAGGGTTTTCCCTTTTGTAATACAAAAAAGTTTTTTTTACAACAAAAAGTCTTAGTCAAGATAGTCTTCTTCCTTTGCAAAAATCCCAAGTCTCCAAGATTCAAACTCACTATTAGGTTCTTTTAACTATTCACTTCATTTCATGTTCACAAAAATGGTTACAGCTTCTCAGCAATGGATGATTTAGCTTACAGATCATTGTGATTGTATTATTGAAGAAAATGAAAAATGCATATAGAGCACAAAACTATGAGGAAGAGACACACGGAAGACGGTGGTTCTGAAAGTCGGAGAAGCTTGTGTATAAGATGAGTTGATGAAGAAAAATATGGTATCGTTACTCTCGCCATTGTAGCACACTCAAGTTGATTTTTTTTAGTTGGTAATTTATTAACATCATGTTTATTTTTCTTTTACTATTTCCTAACACCACGTATTGAATTTGATTTTTTTTTTCCTTTTCGACATGGTAAGTGAATGTTAAAATCACACCACATGACACGTGAAAAAAGGAAAAGCATGCACGTGAGCCAGCTGCGCAATGAAGCTCAAAAAGTGAGAGAGATAGCCATGACAACTACTTATCTTCGAGAAGCAGACACTCTGTATCTATCGCGTAAGTGTAATTGATTCCATCAAATCCTAAAAATCTATGCCGCATTCTGGCTTTATAAGTTTTTTTTCAAACACTCTGGTTCAGAATATCATCCTATTGGTAGTGGCTCTAGGTGTTATCTACAGCCCCATTTATTTTTACATCACCAAATTCACAGCAATTAAATTTTAATTATTTTCTTTAAATCAGAGCTATTGAAATAACCTACAGCTATACAAGTGCTTTGTAGAACCAAATATTCACAATAATTTTTTTAAGCTTTCTATAAAATTCTACAGCAATAAAATCTAAAGCGACAGCAAAAATTCTATAGATTTTTTTTACACCAAAAAAAATAAAGCTACAGTCATTACCAATCGGACCCTAAGTCTTCGAACTTCGAAGAGGCCTAGACAACTTTCCGATTATCTTTAGTCACAAATAAAACTTTCCAATTACTGTCGTTGCTCTTATAATACTCTATCCGTTTTTTAATAGATGATGTTTTGGATTGCTACACAAAGATTATGAAATTTTCATTTATATAGAAAATACTTTTAAAGATACAATTTTAGAATCATTCAACAAATTATAAAAAGACTATAAAATTTTATTGGTTGAACAATTTCAAATAAAGCTAAAGTTAATTTCAAAACTTCAAAACATACCTTAAAATCTTAAAATATCATCTATTTTAAAACAACATAAACTTTCTAAAACATCATGTAAAAAGAAACGGAGGGAGTGTTTACTAATGATAATAGTTATTATTCCATCCATTTCATTTTAGTTATTGTTTTAGGTCTGTACATATATTTTTTTTTTAATTTTATATATTTTTGAAATAAAAATATCATATAAATGTACCACATTTCAACCAAAAAAAATAGAATAACATATAAAGTTAATAAATCTTGTATTGAAATTATAAAATGACACTTGTTTTGAAATGAAAATTGTACTCTATAACTATATGGACAACAAAATTAAAACAAAAGGAGTATTATTCAAGATTCCATATAATATGATACTGCTTAGAGCATTTTCAATATACTATTTTTTTTCTACTTTAAAATAGAACAATTTCGTATTAGAATTGAACAACCCTACTTTTATTTTAAAAGTAAAAAAAGAAATGAACAAAGATAAAATTATTAAATAATTCCACTTTTTTCTCTATAATATAATTGAAAATGAAATAGATTAAAATATCTCTTATTTTAAGCTATATTTTAAAATAGTAGATGAAGTGAAATTGCAAATACTCATGAGAAATTATCTAAAATACCACATTTCTAATACTACTTTTAATTTCCAGCTTAACTATTTTTACCTTCATTTTTAAAGAAGGAAATAAACAATTATAATTCTAAGATTAATTAATTTAGGGTGAAATAGGATTTTGGAATATAAAATTTAATATTTTTATTAATTTAAGAATCTTTTATCTTTTTAAAAAGAAAGTATTTATAAAAATGTCAATTTAGTAAATATAAAGATGAATAATAATGTCAAATAATGTGGTAAACATGAAAAGTCTCCGATACTCTTAAGCACTATGTCGAACTAAAATTAATACACGACCAAAAGAAACTTGATTTAATTTAATTACTTAAACATATCAAAGGAAACAACTTGTTTTTGGATAGTATAATTTAATATTTTTGAAATGTGTTTGTTGTTGGTATATCAATTAGCGTTACATGCACATTAAATGAAAATAAACTAATTTAGCGTTAGTCAGTACTAGTAATTAATTAATTAATATTCTGCTGATTGGAAAAGAATTTAATACCTTAATACGTCATGTTATAAAGTATCAAATGTCAGATAAAAATTCGTCAAACTATATGCAGAAATGAAAGGGTAAAAAGGGGAAATTACTGAGCCACCTTTATTCCCGCTCGTCTCGTGGCTTGAAATTTATTTTGAAAAAGCTTTTTAACTAGTGCTCGCTTTTTACCTACACGGTGACCTTCAATAATGTCACCGCAGCATACAGTAAAAATATATTCTAAATAGATGATAATTATTCCCTGAATTATTTTCAACCACCGCAATTAATTAATTAATTAAATATGTATATTTGGAAATGTACAGAAAAACAAAAACAAAATTCAAAATCTGAATTCTCAGTCTTCACCCAGAAGGAGAGAGAGAGCGATTCGATCTTCTTCCTTTCTCTCTCTCAGCTCCTTCGCTTAAAGAAGACGAAACATTCTCTCTCTTCTATGGTCTCACCTTCTCTATCTAACTAGAGGAGAGAGAAGAGAATGATTTATTCTGTCTCCAGCCATGTGAGCTCCCACTGACACATTCTTCGGAATTATTTTCTATTGTTTCGATTCTTCTCACCGTGACCTAGTCGCCGGAGTTGAACTCCCCGTGGATGGCTTCATCGTTCTCGAACCGTAGACCACCAAGTCCCGCTTCTTCTACTTCTTCTTCTCATCTTAGCACCCGTCTCATCCCCCGTTCTTCCTCCACCTCTGCTTCTTCATTTACCAACTCAGGCTCACGATCTATGCCGACGCTTAGTCGCACCTTCTCCGACTCGGGGTTAATCGGCGGCTCCGGGAGCTTTGGAACTGGGTCGCCTGTTCCTTACCCGTCAGAGGAGCTTCTCGGCGAGCCTGTGGAGGAGACTGTTAGCTCCGAGCGGGATAGCATTTCCGTCACCGTTCGTTTTCGACCATTGAGGTATATAACAAATCTGATCGCCGTAAACCAGATCTGCTGCTGATGCAATTCGAATGGTCAATAAATTGGGATTTTGAAATTGATTTCTATTTTTGGTTTTGTTTGCAGTGATAGAGAGTATCAAAGAGGAGATGAAGTTGCTTGGTACCCCGATGGGGATACCATGGTTAGGCACGAGTACAATCCTCTCACTGCTTATGCATTCGGTATTGGTTTTAAGTTCAATTTTTTTGAATGATAATTATTGTGGAGATTCTATCATTTTTATGCTGAGTTTATATTTGTCAATGCCAGATAAAGTTTTTGGACCACAAGCAAATACTGTGGACGTGTATGACGTAGCTGCAAGACCAGTAGTTAAGGCAGCAATGGAAGGTGTTAACGGTAATGAACATTGCTGCAAAATATCAGCTTCATCTCCCTCCATGTTAGTATTGCTTGCAGCAGATCTTCTGACTCAGTGTTTGGGAATTTGACAGGAACTGTGTTTGCTTATGGTGTTACAAGTAGTGGAAAGACCCATACAATGCATGTAAGAGTTTTTTTTTCTTTACCTTTTATACTTTGCTCTCTTATGAATCGGGATCACTTTGATATCTGCTGGTTATTCTGGATTACTGTAACAATTTACATGGTAGCAAAATATACCATACATAGACCACTTGACATAGATTGTAGCTGATGGTTAAGTGAATTTGAAATATTCATGTGAAACGGAATCTGAAAGATCTTCATTTAGATTGGCCTTGCTTATCTTTAGTTAAGTAGCTGCATTAACAGTTGGATATCTAATTCCCGTCCAAACAAGTAGAAAATATATCTGATATTGTTTTCATTTTGCCATTGGTTCCTTTCAAATATGCATAGGGTGATCAAGAATCTCCTGGGATCATACCGTTAGCAATAAAAGACGTGTTCAGTATTATCCAGGATGTAAGTGGTCTTCACGTATTTTTTTTCTCCTATGAATCCATGTTCCCTAATTGGATTCTTCACTATATTTCAGACTCCAGGAAGGGAGTTCCTGCTCCGTGTTTCATATCTTGAAATATACAACGAGGTTGGTTGTGACTCTATCCTTGAAATATGATCCGCTAAGCCCTGAAAAGTAAAACTTTTTAGTTGGAATTTGTTTTCCTGCTCTTATACCTTATCACTGGGAACTAAACTGCTTAAATATGTATATATAAATCTGGGTGATTATTCATCACCGTTTTGCCTTTACTTGAGTGTATGTTTTATCTGTCTACAGTTTATCTGATCTCTGTCCTTGTATCAGGTGATAAATGATTTACTGGATCCAACAGGCCAAAATTTACGAGTCAGAGAGGATTCCCAGGTTTGCTTAACAACTATTGAATGCTTAACTTATTTCATCTCTCTCTCTCTATCACACACACTTGCAAGTTTATAACATTGTGGTCGGAATAGAATAATTAAGAACGTATTAGTTTCGAATCACTATATGGATGTGAAATCGCTTAAATATTAATTCCCATTGCATCAGTCCTATTGTATGAATCAGTTTGGTTAAGTACAAAATGTAATATTTGTTTGTAGGGCACTTATGTCGAGGGTATCAAGGAAGAAGTTGTTTTGTCTCCTGGTCATGCACTGTCCTTCATCTCAGCTGGTGAAGGTAATTATAAAACTTTGCCTCTGAAAAATGTCTTGATTATCTGAACTCTGTTTATTCCGCCTCTCCTTAATATTGCTGTTGTTTTAATGGCAGAACATCGCCACGTTGGTTCAAATAATTTCAATTTGATGAGCAGCAGAAGTCACACTTTATTTACACTGGTATGTCTTCAAACTCCAGAAACTTGCATAGCTTAATTTATTGCGTCTTCTCAATGTCTCTTATGTTATTTTTTTGCTCTTACAAGTGTCCTTACTGCATGTTTTAATTATAATTATCTGTTTGCAGATGATTGAAAGTAGTGCTACTGGAGATGAATATGATGGAGTTATTTTTTCTCAACTCGTAAGTGTTCTTCGTTTAGTTAATGTATAAGATTATTTCTTTATCAAGAGGGGTTCTAACTATATAACTATATTTTTTCTTGTTTAGAATTTGATTGACTTGGCTGGATCTGAGAGTTCCAAAACTGAAACAACTGGATTGAGGAGGAAGGAGGGTTCATACATCAACAAGAGTCTTCTAACTCTTGGAACTGTAGGTGTCTTTTCTTAGTCTGGGCTATCCTTGCATTTACCTTTTTGTGCTTAATATGTAATGATAGCATGTCAATCAAAAGTAATGTTATTGCATAATGCTGGACTTGCTAATAGGAACAGTTAAATTAGCTTTCTCATCCCATTGGTGGCATTAATAAATCATGAAAGAATTTGCAGTTCCACTGGGAGTATACTTATGATTCTCAGTACATCTCTTTTCCATTGATCCAGTGTGCTAATATTTTTTAATGCTTAACTTTCTGATAAATAGTATGTTATCCTTTATTGTATTTTTGTCTGTCAATGGTAGCATCTTTAGTCGCTTAAGCCTCTGAGATGGTAGGGCGTTTTAATTATGTTTCTGCTCTTTCATTTATGAAGGTGATTGGAAAACTTAGTGAGGGCAAGGCAACTCACATTCCATATCGTGACTCTAAGCTAACTCGTCTTCTACAGTCATCCCTAAGTGGTCATGGGCATGTTTCGGTAATAATCTTCTGTATCTGGTGAAATATTTTCCCATTCTTGTTTGTATTGACTATTTGTAATAAGCACTAATCCACCATAACAATAGAGAACTAATTCAGTATTTTCTTTTCCTTATTTTGTAGCTCATATGTACAATTACTCCCGCGTCAAGCAGTAATGAGGAAACTCATAATACTTTGAAATTTGCCAGCAGAGCAAAGAGTATAGAAATATATGCTTCACGCAATCAGGTGAGCTTTTAGCATGCTTTACAATAAGGTACTTTGCTATACTGAAGGGTACAATCTTGAACTCACTACTTACTTTTACTGTCCTAAAAGCAGATTATAGACGAGAAGTCACTGATTAAAAAATATCAAAGAGAGATCGCAATCCTCAAACTAGAACTTGATCAGTTTAGAAAGGGTATGCTTGTTGGTGTCAGTCATGAAGAGTTAATGAGCTTAAGGCAACAGGTTCTGACTTCTCTTAAGATCATTGTTATCCTGATTCCTGAATATATTTTGCTGTGTTCTAAAAGCAGTGACTGAACTACCTATTTATGTATCACAACAGTTAGAAGAAGGTCAAGTGAAAATGCAATCAAGATTGGAGGAAGAAGAAGAAGCCAAAGCAGCTCTTATGAGCAGAATCCAAAAGCTTACCAAGCTCATACTCGTCTCTACCAAAAATTCTTTTCCTGGATATTTGGGTGATGTACCCACTCACCAGCGCAGTCTCTCTGCGGGCAATGATGATGTAAGTTTTCTGATATAACCTAAATGGCAAAAAAAATTATCGGTCATTCTAGAGTGGTAAATAATTTCAGTGGTTCAGCTAGTTACTTCATCCATTGTGAGGTGAACCAACAAAAGAAGTTCTGGAAATAGGTAGTTTTGTTGATTTAACCTGAAGAAGTTTTGCTTTGGTTTGGTCAAGACCAAGTAGTTTATCATTCTATCAGTTTCTTTACTGCTGCATGTTGCCTCCTCATCTCAGAAGCTGTTTTGAAACACAATTGGTCATCTTGTGTTGCTTTTTTTCTTTTCAGAAATTGGCTTCTCTGCTCTTGGATAATGATAATCCGGGTTCTCCATCTTCTACCTTGGCTCTTGTATCAGAGGCCTCCTCAGGTTTTAGCCACCGGAGATCTTCTAGTAAATTGAATGGTGATTCCTCACCGGGGGCAGAATCTACTCAAGTGAGTAAATTACCCCCAAGTATGTATTGGTTGCCAGAACTGGCATCTGATAGTTGTGGGCGTATGGCCTTTTGTAGGGTGTCATGACGCCAGATGAAATCGACCTTCTGGTTGAACAAGTTAAGATGCTTGCTGGTGAGATAGCTTTCAGTACAAGCACACTAAAGCGTTTGGTGGATCAGTCAGTAAATGATCCAGAAAACTCACAAACTCAGGTAAAAATACCTCCTGATATTTCTGTACTCTGCCATGGAAGATTCGAATCATAGCTACGCTTTGTGATTTTACTCGACTGTTTACGTGAAGTTACTAATTTACCTTTAGCTCAGATAACGAACCTATTAAATTGTTGCATGCAGATACAGAATCTGGAACATGAGATTCAAGAAAAGCAACGACAAATGAGGGCCTTAGAACAGCTCATAATTGAGAGTGGTGAAGCTTCAATTGCTAATGCATCATTGGTTGAGATGCAACAGGTACTTAACCTCGACGTCTATTTACTGCGAGAAAATGTTCTTGTGACCCTTTCAAGGTCACTGGTTCAAGGCTCAACGTCTTTCAGCTAATATATCATGTTCTTTTGTTGTTTTCAGAAAGTTATGAGTTTGATGAGCCAGTGCCATGAGAAGAGCTTTGAGCTGGAGGTGAAAATTTATTTCTTCTTTTTAAAATACCGCCTTCTTTACTACACCAGCTAAATCAAAAGCCATATTGCTAACTTGGTTCTACCTATGGCACAGATCAAATCAGCAGATAATTGCATTCTCCAAGAACAACTAGAGAAAAAGGTCGGTAGCATGTTTTCCTCCTTTCGAAATTGTGCATAATTCTTATCCTTTTCGCTCCATTCTTCTTGCTTCTATTTGCTTCATACATTGAACATTTCTGTGAAAAATTCTTCTTACCAAACTTTCTCCAACAATGTAGTGCACCGAGAACAAAGAACTACATGAAAAGGTGAACCTTCTAGAGAAACGTTTGAATGCAGTATCTAGTGAAAAATCATCACCATCTTGTTCCAATAATGCGGTAGCTGGAGAGTATGCAGACGAACTAAAAAGGAAAATACAGTCGCAGGTAAATTTTCTAACATACATTCTCAGTTCTCATAAGTATCCTAGCAAATAGTTACACGCTAAACATATACAACACATTAATCTGATCTTCTCTTGGTACTTACATCACCTTTTCTACTTGCATGGATGTTCTTACTTTCTATATTTAGGAGATAGAGAACGAAAAACTGAAGCTAGAACATGTCCAGATTGTAGAAGAGAACAGTGGTTTACGAGTACAAAACCAAAAACTTGCTGAAGAAGCTTCATACGCTAAGGAACTTGCATCTGCTGCTGCTGTTGAGCTGAAAAATCTGGCTAGTGAAGTAACAAAACTCTCACTGCAAAACACAAAGCTAGGCAAAGAATTGGCAGCTGCAAGAGACTTGGCTCAAACGCGTAACTCCATGAACGGAGTTAACAATCGCAAGTATAGCGACGGGGTAAAGTCAGGAAGAAAGGGAAGGATCTCTTCAGGCAGGTCAAGTGGTGATGAGTTTGACTCATGGAATCTCGACCCAGAAGATCTGAAAATGGAGTTGCAAGCAAGGAAACAGCGGGAGGCGTCTCTAGAGTCTGCACTGGCAGAGAAAGAATTCATAGAAGAGGAATACAGGAAAAAAGCAGAAGAAGCAAAGAGAAGAGAGGAAGCTTTAGAAAACGATTTGGCAAACATGTGGGTACTTGTTGCCAAGTTGAAGAAAGACAATGGTGCATTGTCTGAAGTCAATGGCACTGACTCTGCAAGGGAATTGGAGAAGAATCAAAGCAACATGGTTCTGAAAGAGAGACAAGTGGCGAATGCACCCAGACAGCCTGAAGTAGTTGTGGTAGCTAAAACCGAAGAGACACCAAAAGAGGAACCTCTTGTTGCTCGTCTCAAGGTAAATCTAATGTGATGAGCTTTTTCTAAACTATTTACCTGTGAAGTAAGTAGTCTTTCTTTTTCACATATGTTTTAAACATGATTCTGTAACAATGAGACAGGCACGGATGCAAGAAATGAAGGAGAAGGAGATGAAATCGCAAGCAAATGGAGATGCAAACTCTCACATTTGTAAAGTGTGTTTCGAGTCTTCCACGGCAGCAATTCTACTCCCTTGCCGCCATTTCTGCTGTAAGTCGCAACTTCATCTCCATGAAACCTGCTTACTCTTTTTTTTTTTTAAATATATCAAACAAAATCTAATTTAAAAGATGTTTCATTTTACAGTATGTAAATCATGTTCCCTCGCTTGCTCTGAATGCCCAATCTGCCGCTCAAAGATCTCTGATCGGCTCTTTGCGTTTCCATCCTGACAAAGGCAATCATAGGTGGATGATCTTGCAGGTTTCAAGAACACTCTGGATGAAGCCTGTTGCTATATACTTTTAAAGAAATACAAGTTTGAATTGTTTTAACATCGTCTATTGTCACATGTAATATAATATGATTATTTTAATATATATTTATCACTAAAAATGGTAAAAAAAGGGTTCTTTGGCATATCACCAAAATTGCATTCCCATTCGTCAAAAGGTTTGATGCAGTTGTCGATTATGATTAATTGCATCAAAAAGAAGAAATAAATCATTTGATGTTGTTGGTTTAGTTGACCATATCCATGAGAATTCATCTTTGGTTGTTCCACAGATCACATCACTTGTTATATTCTTGACCATCCAATAAAGTTGGACGGTAGTCAAAGTTCTCTATCCAATTTTTGTGTTGTTGACAAGCACAAACAAATTCTTCCTTAGAAAAAAAAGTAAAAAATATACTGTGTAAAAGCAGAAACAACAAGTTGGTCTGATCCGTAATTTCAAACCCCAACAACCAAATGAAAAGGTTCAATAAAAAGTTTTTTTTGTTACCAAAACCCTTGATGATGATGGTACTGTGAAGAAGAACCATCGTAAACCATATAGGACTCATTGTTATTAGTACTCATAATGTTATCCTCATAGGAGACACAAGAAGGATGTTCAAGCAAATCCTCCACTCTCCAACCCGGTAACGTTTCCATCAAGTACTCTGATATACTTCCCGTACCACCCGATCCAGAACCAGAGTCGCTTACTTGATTATACTTTTCCTCTATCCCGTAGTAGTAGTTGCTTGTATTCGTCGAAGGAGAGCTCGCAAAGACCTCACTAGAGGCCGAGCTCGGGACCTCACCTGACACCGATTTGGGTCTGGGTTCGGCCCGGCCCAATGCCGCTGCGGAGTTTGAATTAGAGGCTTTCGGGTATGTGGATGGAGATGCGGAGATCTTGACTCCCGTAAGGAGGAATCTATTGTGTTTCTTAGTGTGTTCATTAGCTTGATGTATTGGAATGTCACACTCTCTGCATAGTATTGCTCTGTCTTCTTGGCAAAATAATAATGCACGCCTCTCCTGTCATATCGATAATGATTTGATTCCATTTAATAACAAGTAGATAATCAAAAGACGACTCTTGTTTTGTAATCAAAGTATTATTAAAAAAAAAAGTATTTGTATTATTTCCCTATTTATTTATCTCTAGATTTGATCCCCTCAACCTTTTTCGAAAAGATATTGTTTTTTTTCTTTCTGTTTCTTTATTTAAAGAAAGGCAAATTGTATTCTTTTAGATATCTTTCTCTTCACGGCTTCACCTTCTTCCCAAAGAAGAAAGTATGTTATTATATTGTAAATAACTCGATTTCAATTAGTTAATTACCTATTTTTGACTAGTGACCAAAAAAAACTTATCAAGAATTTGATAATCTCAATCTTTACCATGTTTTCAGTTTTCATGAAGGTGAGTAAAGTTTGAACTATTTTCCAAGAAAGAAAAAGAGAAATCAATTATATTCTCACCAACCAACAAGAAAACTTTCAGAAGAAGAAAAAAGTGACCAAACGTTTTATGGTTTCATCAAATATTCAATAGTAACACATCTAAAAAACCCACAAATATTCATAAAAAAACAAAAGAGAAATAGGGTTTTGGATATGTTATTACCCCGCATATATCACAGAGAGGAGCATCTTTGAAAGTAGGAGAAGTGAGAGAGAACCGGAGATGTTTTCCGGCGAGCTTATTGGCGAAATGAACATGGCGATCGCAACCATTACAGAGAGCTGCTTCATCTGCACAACAGAACACTGAAGCTTCTTCTTTATCACACACATCACACCAAATCTTCATCTTTCACTCTCTTTTTTTTTAAAAAGATAAAAATAAAAACAAAAGAGTTTTTTTTTTCTTTCTTCTCACGAAAAGATTTTGTTTTCCAAGATTGGATCCGCACTCACTATCTCTCTCTCAACTTGGATCCTTTGGACCAGTACTATACAATAGTGTTTATAAAGACATTCATGTGGGGGTGAGAGTATATGTAATATGGTGTATGTAGAGATGATGGGGTATGAGTGTGGGCAGAAAGGGTAAGAATAATGTGTTGGCTTTATAGATAAGCAGCTTAGGTTTCCTTTGTCTTTTTCTTTTTACTCTTCCTCTCATTTTCTTGATAGCTACTTTCTCCCTTTGCTTTGAATTGCCCACATTGATTTTGCTTTCACACCCGGTTCCTTCTGGTTTAGAATTTATTTTATTTTTTCCTTTCTAATATTGCATTCAATTGTATGTTATTTAGCTCTTTCTAGATGTCAAAAGTGCTTAAGTTCTAAGGAACATACACCTCTTTATTGTCACATGTAATATGTCAACATGTCTCTTAGTCCCTTCCCGGTGTTTAGTTTCGCCGTTTTGCAATTCAATACCATAACGTTGAAGTACTAGATATTTCATAATCTCCAAACACGAGTTAGATATATGCTTCAGTCACGTTTTATTTTGTTTTCAAATAGAAGGAAGCACGGATTAATAGTAAGTTTTTTCGTTTGATTAAATCGGGATGTCACGTACCTATAGAAAGATTAGATGAACCTTCAAAAAAAGCTACAGCCCACGAATAGACAAGATTTGTAACACAGTAAATTGGACTTGAATCATATTAGTGTCCCAATTCGTTTTCCTTATTACTCGACCATAATGTCTCAGATGATTAATGGTAAGTTAGGAGACAAAACCATTTAAGTTTTGTTTTACCTAATACTCTAATTAGTAGTATGGTTCTTTATTGGTTAGTTGCCAAGCCCTCGTTTTAAACGTGTCTTGAAGTGGACATGTCATGCCTATCCATATATGATTAAGTTTACATTAATATTTTTACATTGGTAGTTAGTTGTGGGAGGAGTATTTCGAACCTAGATACCGTGGTGGTTCGTAGCCACTCGCTTTGACATAACACATACTTGTATTTAACTGTTGTTTAGATGAGATGGTTTGACATAATGAACTCCACTCGCTTTGACATAACACATACATGTATTTAACTGTTGTTTAGATGAGATGGTTTAACATAATGAACTAGAATTATTTGATAGTAAATGATAGCTTTTGGTAAACTACTTTCCTAAAAGTGCTCCTTTAGACATAAAACAATTGTTAAAGACTCGATGTGGGAACCTTGTAGGTCTTGTTGATGAAAGAAAAAGTGCAAAAGTGGAGGTGTATACGATCTTTTTTATTCTGCTATATTCATAATTTTTGGTCAGATGCTAACTAATCTAATAAATGGTAACGACAAAAAAAGTCGAAATTATTTTAAAATTGTAGAGAAAAGATACAAAAAATAAAGTAAATTAAAATAAATGAGGAAAGTGGAGGAATTTGAGAAATGGCCAGCTCTATATGCCAGCTTTTGTCTCCCATCATCCATGTGTATATCTACTTCTTTTTTATTTCTTCAACTCTTAACGCCGCTCTATTATTTTATTATACATTGTGTATTAGTTGAAACATAAAATTACATACTGAAACGAAAAATCGAGTTATAAATCTTCTTTTTGGTAACATAAATCGAGTTCTAATTTTCACCAACATATACTTTAAGTTTAACTTATGGAACGATAGTTTCATGAACTTTAAGTATATTACCAATAGTATTCAATGATTAGGCGTAATTAACACCTTATCTATCGTTATACGGTGGTGTTAGTCATGGTTGAAATTATTAACGATTGGGACATGATCACCTCCGTTATTAAAAAAAAACAATAATCAAACATACTCATAGAAGGCTTTTGCGGTCATGTCGGCTATATTGTTCGGAAATAAATTATATTTTCTTGTATAATTAAATAGTTTTGATATAAATAGGTATAGTGGATCTGATCTTTGAAAAGAGTTAGGTAACGAATAATTCTGGAGGTAGAAGACGACAAAAAACACTTTTTAGATCCAAGATATTGTATGATCTCTCTCGAATCTTTCCCCCTCTACTTTTTATTTTTATTTTATTATATTTTTGGGTGTCAACAAAGTTGCTTCGTAATGTGAACTCCTCAAACTAGAGGAGATAACTTTGACATTTTATTATCACTACATAAGTTTTTTTTTTAGTATTTTTATATAAAAATGAAATTTGGGTGTTATATTTTTTTGGTAAAAAGCTATTCCATAGATAAAACGGTCCTGTTTATAAATATATTAGTACAAAATACTTCACACATCTTATTCTTCGTATTGAATTGATGAAACACTGAGACTTTTTAGTCTAATAGTTCGGCGAGATGCTTCCCAAAGGAAATTTCGTAATTTCTGACTATTTTTATTTTTCATGTTTTCTGTTAGTTATTATCCTCTTAAAAGAATTACAGTTAGATATTTTTAATAATATTTGTAGATCTCAAATCACATGGATGTACTACTTGACTTTTTGAAAAAGTTCCTTGTGCACTTTTCAAACATTCCTTTTTAAAATATTAAGTATAGATGGGACCTTTACCAATTAATTGTGATACCCAATCAATCATTCATTAATGGACTCGATTTTACTTCAAATTTGTTTTATATTTTATATAGAGAATCTAATCAGTCATCTATATTATTGTCCTTGTATTATATCAATGCTAATTATTTTCCCTTTCTAATTGATATACTCCAAAGTTTCATTGTCTATATTATTACGTACTTAGCTTACTTGAAAACTCTGTTAATACTACTTTTTGATCTCTATTGTTTTTTTTTAATAACCAATATTAATATTTCCACATTAATGTTTAGTGTTTTTTCTTACTCGGTGGATCTACATGGGCGTCAACTTTCATGAATTGTCTTTTGTCTGCTGTCTTAATTTGTGGACCATCTTCTGACATGTTTCTTGATTCTTTCAATCCTGTCCGTTCAAACTCCGTAGATCTCAGTTTATATTAATTTAATACTTTTCCTTTTATTGTTTCATTGGGCTTTTTTATTACCTATAGATGGACACAAAAATGGCGGTTCATTGGGCCAATATGGATCCATTTTAAGAAAGTATCACTATTGTGATCCATTCAGCCCATCTGTTATTTGAGAACAGAGTCCAAACAAAATTATATTTAACGAAGAGGGGTAATTTAGGGATTTCATAATATTAACGTGGGACTAGGCAGAGGATCAAATAATTAATTTACACCTCTCCTCTCATCTCATCTCTGTCAATCATCGTCATTTCTCGTTGTGGTTAAATAGATAAGAAGAAGTTCATCGACGACGAAGAACAAGTATCATCGATGGCGGAAAGCGGCGGTGGTGGTTGTTGTCCGCCGATGGATCTGATGCGTTCAGAGCCGATGCAGCTTGTTCAGCTCATTGTTCCCATGGAATCTGCTCATCTCACCGTCTCTTACCTTGGAGATCTCGGCCTCGTCCAATTCAAAGACGTGCGTAAATCCTTTCCCCTCTCTCTCTCTCTCGATGATCGCTGATGAGATATGTAATTGACGTGTGTGTTTGTGCATTTTCTCATTATTTTTCGTTGTTGACTTTTTGCGTTTGGTTTAGTTTTTAGATCTTTAAGAGATGATGAGATTTTAGATCTTTGGTCAATGTCTTCTTTTATGAACCATTTTTCTGATGTTGATTTCAGCTTAACTCGGAGAAGAGCCCGTTTCAACGTACTTATGCAGCTCAGGTGAATTCATGTTTATGTATCAGGAATGGAATACAATTTATGAATGTTCATCTTACCGATTGTGTTATTTTTTTTCTCTTGTTTTTGGCGGATTTAAGATCAAAAGATGTGGAGAGATGGCGAGGAAGATACGTTTCTTTAAGGATCAAATGTCAAAAGCTGGAGTTTTACCCAAGGAGATGCTAGGGAAAGAAAATGACATTGACTTGGATGATGTAGAGGTATAATGAAGATACATACCTGCTTGCTTTTCATTTTCTATGTTATGTTTTCGGTTTTTTCATTGATATACTTTAAAAAAAAATATTCTTTCTGGCTTTTCAGGTAAAGCTTGAAGAGCTAGAAGCTGAACTTGTTGAAATCAATGCTAATAATGACAAGTTGCAAAGATCCTATAATGAACTAATGGAGTACAAGTTGGTTCTTGAGAAGGTATATGTTTTTTATTTTCTTGGTTCAGGGTTTTGTAGGTGTTAGTTGGATTAGGCAAGGAGTAGCATGCTTTGATTATTTAATTTTTAATTTTCTGTCTGTAAGTCTTTATTTACCATAACGAGAACTTAGGATGTTATCATGGTTGAATCGCTGGATGTGCATCTAGTGCTATTTTAATCCGAATGTGATATTTTCAGGCTGGTGAGTTCTTTTCTTCTGCTCATAGAAGTGCCACGGCTCAACACAGAGAGACAGAGTCACAACAAGCGGCTGAAGATCTGCTGGAGTCTCCTTTGTTGCAGGAAGTACGAAAGATGCAGCTATTCTCCTCATCAAAGTTTTTCGCAATTTCTTATTTAGTCAACAACAGTTAAGAATTGTTCCTTTTAAACAGGAGAAGTCCAGTGATTCGTCAAAGCAAGTAAAGCTTGGATTTCTCACCGGATTAGTGCCTCGTGAAAAGTCGATGGTGTTTGAGAGGATTCTATTCCGTGCTACTAGGGGCAACGTCTATATTCGACAGACTGTAGTTGAGGAGCCCGTCATTGACCCAAGCTCTGGGGAGAAGGTTTGATGCTTCTGCTTTTCTAATTTCTCTTAGACATAAGAAGCAAGCTCTTATACTGAGACATGAGTTCAGTTGCTTTCTTTCCTTTTGCAATTTCTGCTCTCATATGCACGTGCTAGATACCTGAAATATATAACTGCCTATGTGGTTTATCTTTTCGATCTGCAGAAAACAAATTTACTTTTCTGTCTCACTTCGAAATTGACTTTTTAACTTCAAAAAAATTGCAGGCTGAAAAAAATGTTTTTGTTGTCTTCTATTCCGGGGAAAGAGCAAAAAGCAAAATTCTTAAAATATGTGAAGCGTTTGGTGCCAATCGTTATCCTTTCAGTGAGGACCTTGGAAAACAAGCTCAAATGATAACTGAGGTATGCATTATCTTTCTTGGGAGTGTTCCTGCTGATTGGCGTGGACCGTGTGGTAAATATATATATATATATGATAAATCATTTACTTCCGTGTATATTTTTGTGCATGGATTTCTTTGGACATGGGTTATAGATGATAACAAAAAAAAAGTTTGGGTATATGTTGATACTCTGATGTCCAATAAAAGCTAATGCATGAGAAAACGATGATTTGATATACTGAAATTGTGTGCCTGTTAGTTTTAAAGTCGGTTAGTATACATGTGATGATGTATCGTGGGCTAGCAATTTCATCATGACCATATAATGATGGTACCGTAAACCTAGAAATTGTCTAACCATGTTTCACAATGTTTCAGGTTTCAGGTCGATTAACTGAGCTTAAAACCACCATAGATGCTGGGTTAGGTCACCGTAACATTTTGCTACAGACCATTGGAGATAAATTTGAGCTATGGAGCCTCAAGGTATTATCCTGTGTAGATCAATGCTGAGCGGTCTGTGTTGACCCATCTGTTCTAATAGATGCAAGTTGAAGTCAACTTTATATTTAACCAATTGCAGGTTCGCAAAGAGAAAGCTATCTATCATACTCTGAACATGCTTAGTCTTGATGTGACTAAGAAATGCCTTGTGGCCGAGGGATGGAGTCCTGTCTTTGCATCAAATGAAGTGAGTTATTCGTTTTGTTGCACTCTGAATTGCATTTCGAATATTATATTGCGTGATAGTGAGTTTACTGGTTTTGATAATTTCAGAATCCTTAAGTATGATAAGGTTTGTTTGTGCAGATTCAAGATGCATTAAAGCGTGCTGCAGTTGACTCCAATTCGCAAGTTGGATCAATATTCCAGGTTTTGAGGACCAAAGAGTTGCCACCGACTTATTTCCGCACAAACAAATTTACTTCTGCAATCCAGGAAATTGTTGATGCATATGGGTAAGTGTCTTTCACTCTTTCTGGATCTTCTGACTCATGAAATAGCTTTTCGTTTATTATAAGAAAATGTGCTGTAGACTGCATTTTATCTTGTTATAGTTTCCTCTGATCATTCTTCTATGTTCACTACTCTGCAGTGTTGCCAAGTATCAGGAAGCTAATCCTGGTGTATTCACAATCGTCACCTTCCCCTTCCTTTTCGCTGTTATGTTTGGTGATTGGGGGCATGGAATATGCTTGCTTCTTGCAACCATGTACCTGATAGTGAAAGAAAAGAAACTTGCAAGCCAGGTGATACCCCAATTGATGTTACCTATGTTTGACTTAGCACGAGATTGAATTCTGTCTCAGCAAGAGCACCTGCTGATAGTTTAGCTGTCTGTTTCCTTTTGGAGTTGCATGCAAATATGAAATCATTGGAAACTCAGTTGAGAATTCTCAAGAGCATATTATAGTCTACTTTAATGCATTTTGATTCATTGTTGATGGTTTTTCTTGAAAGTTTTAGATGCTAACTCTTCAATCGTTGCTTCTTGACGACAGAAACTTGGGGATATTATGGAAATGGCTTTTGGTGGTCGTTATGTCATTTTGATGATGTCACTCTTCTCAATATACACTGGTTTAATCTACAACGAGTTCTTCTCTATTCCATACCCATTATTTGCTCCCTCAGCCTATGATTGCCGTGATGCCTCATGCAGGTATGCATATTAATTCTAAAAGTTCCGATTTATACAAATATAAAAGAATATTAATAGCCGGAAAGTAATTTGCGATTCTGTTTTTTTTTTCCCTCTCTTATGCTCTTCATTCAGCGAGGCTACAACAATTGGTTTGATAAAGGTCCGGGACACTTATCCATTTGGTCTAGATCCTGTGTGGCATGGTACCCGCAGTGAGCTACCGTTCCTGAACTCGCTGAAGATGAAAATGTCAATCCTTCTCGGAGTTTCTCAGATGAACCTCGGGATCATAATGAGCTACTTCAACGCAAGATTCTTCAAATCGAGTGTGAATATATGGTAATGTTCAGTTGATATTTGTTTACCATAGCATGCTCTCATGCCAATTCTATCAGTTATCATCACAACGTCTAATTTTGGGGAGGGGCTTGCAGGTTCCAGTTCATACCCCAGATGATATTTTTGAACAGCTTGTTTGGGTATCTCTCGGTCCTCATCATCATAAAGTGGTGTACTGGTTCTCAAGCAGATTTGTATCATGTAATGATATACATGTTCCTCAGCCCAACCGATGAGTTAGGAGAGAATCAGCTTTTCCCTCACCAGAAAACAGTGCAGGTAAAGGATCTCTGCCTTGGAATTACTGTTACAAGATGTAAGAAAAGCATGCCATGCTTTTTGTTTCACTCATTCCCATTTTTTTTTCAGCTTGTGCTTCTCTTTCTGGCTCTCGTATCTGTTCCGTGTATGTTGCTTCCCAAGCCGTTCATCTTGAAGAAACAACATGAAGCTGTGAGATTCTTTCCCTTTTAGTTTCTGTTTAAAGATCTTGTTGTTTTTCTTTGGCCTTTCGCTGGTAGGCCTAAAAGGTTTTTCCTTATTCAGAGGCATCAAGGTCAGTCGTACGCACCTCTCGAGGAGACGGATGAGAGTCTTCATGTAGAGACAAGCGGAGGATCACATGGGCACGAGGAGTTTGAATTTAGCGAGATATTTGTGCATCAGCTGATTCACACCATAGAGTTCGTGCTTGGAGCTGTTTCCAACACCGCTTCTTACCTGCGTCTATGGGCTCTCAGGTATGGAGTAGTAGGAAGCTATATATATATATATACACTAGTAATGGCTTAATAATATCCATCATTCTAATAATGTGTGTTTCAGTCTTGCACACTCAGAGCTGTCGTCAGTGTTCTATGAGAAGGTCCTCCTCCTCGCTTGGGGGTATGCTCATCCTCTCACTCTCACGCTCTCTTACTTTGGTCTAATTAACTCAATATTTAGCAACGAGTTAATCGATCTTTGTGTCTCTTTTGGCATTAAAAATAAAAACAGGTACAACAATTGGTTGATCTTGATCGTTGGGCTCATCGTCTTCATATTTGCCACGGTAGGAGTGCTGCTGGTGATGGAGACACTGAGTGCGTTCCTTCACGCACTGCGTCTCCACTGGGTTGAGTTCCAGAACAAATTCTACGAAGGAGATGGTTACAAGTTTGCTCCTTTCTCTTTCATTCTCACCGCAACCGAAGACGAGTGAATGGATGGATGGACATGATTGTTCCATTCCCCTCATTCTCTGCTAAATTTGCATATATATAAACAAAGGTAAAATCAAGACATACCAAGTTTTATTTATTTTTTGCGAATATATTTTTCCCCTTCTCTCCACATTCAGGGTGGAATTAAATAATTTTATTTATTTGCGTATGTGGAGATGAGATTTTTTACACAAAAGTGGGGGAGGGGATGATGGGATTTGTATGAGGCAAAACCCATTTGTTGTTGTGTTTTGTTTGGAATTAAATAAGTGAGGATTTGTTTCCCCTTCCTATACAGTTCATCTACCGAAAATTGTTTGTCAATAAAGAATCAACTACTCGATTTTGGTTGTTTGATGCACGCCTGTACATGTTTAATTAGAGCCTTTTGCGCTATATCCTTACTTTCTTGCTTTTTAAAGAAAATAATGAGGTATTTAATATTCCAATTAGGCTTTAGCAGTTCAGATCTCTATTTGAGCACAAATTGTTTTTTTAAGTATCAATTTTTTTTAGATTTTGAAATTAGGCTCTATTTGAATATTATAATTTTCAAATCTTTATTGATTTGTGTGGGTTCATTTCTGATAGTAAAAGAATCTAAAAATAACTATATAATTAATGTATCTGAAATGAGTTTAGATATTTGTAGTCAAAGTATCGGTATTTGTATCTTATCTATTTAGAGTTACCATAAAATATGTATTAGATACGGTTTTATTTGAATATTTTTATCCAAATTATTTTATTTTATTTAGAAATACTTGAAAATATCAAAAAATAATTAATATATTTAATTTATAATTTTAATTTAAATTATTAAAATAATTATAAGTATAATTATAACTAATATTTTTAGATATTTATATTTATATTTCTAATACTTATCCGGTTCTCGGTTAGAGTTGGATTCGAAATCGGTTTTTCGAATAAATCAATTTAAGATCTATTCGGTAATTTATTGGATTCGATCTCGTTCGAAACCTTGATTTTTTATTTAGGTTCAGCTATTTTTTCCCTGCCCTAATTCCGATTTACACTGATGACTTGATTCAATTGAGCAGAGAGCACATGTATTGCCGTTTCTAATGATCTCCAAATGCTATTAAATTTAAGGCTTATTATCAACATCCAGCGTTACCTTAAGCAGCCCATAAAAAGATAACATATGTTCCAAATCGCAGCCCATAGTTGTTCAAACTCATTACCAGGCCCATATATGAACATTGTTCGACTTGGGTTCAATAACTCAAAATCAAACAGCGATGGTCATTGTATTGAGTTTGATCGAGCGAATGCATCTTATTTACAATACAAACTTGTCTTTCTTTAAAAAAACGCAGAGAGAAATAGGGAGTCAAGCAAAGAGTCCTCGCTCACACAAATCACCAGCATAAGTTAATTTATTAAACAAGAGCTGGCTTAACTAATGACCGGTGGGTGAGACGGTGGCTGTAACGGTGGAGACAAGACTGTCAACGCCACAAATGTTACGGCCTTTGCAGATTTTGTAGTAACCATCCTCACCCCAAGTCTCACCCCATGAGTTCTTGATAATCCAGTAAGGCTTCTCCTTGAACCTAGCCGGAGCGTAACCGGCCGAGCCATAACCAACCAATAAGACACCGTGGTTGAGCCTCCTCATGCATATGTAAGGACACGAGACTCCTCCAATGTAAGTCTGCATATAGGCGGCGTTGATGGCTACTGCAAGAGGTCCGTTCTTGACAAGGTTAGCAGCGATCTGTTCTTCATCAATGGAGATGACACTGAAGTTGGAGACAGATGCAACGATCTTGGACTTGTCTAACTTGCAGGTGGGACCGTCCTTTCCGGTGTAAGGATAGTCTTCTTCTCTCATGAGCCCTCCGGTTTTGAGTGTATATTCAAATGCACTGTTCATGAGGCCACCGTTGCAACCAGAGTCGCATGAACCTGCTTCTTCTGGATCACACTGCATAAAGATATACGCACACTTATCAGCATAGTTTCACATATTTTAGAGTTACATGACCATGGAATCATTGTGGTTTGTAACGAGCATAAATATGATAAAATCTTGTATAGACAATGATGAGAAACAAATCATTTGAAGTAAGCAACCTGAAACTAAGTATCCGAGTTTTATCATCATAATCATCTTTTTGAATACCAAGAAGTTAGGGACAAGACCCGAAGACATCTAATATTAGTTTCGTCCAAACGGAACTGAAGGTCCTCCTGTTGAACTAATGGCCTCTGGTTATTATATTGATCATCTCAACAAACTACCGTACAAAACTACGAACCATTACACTATGAAACAAGAGTCAAACCTCGTGATCACAGTCGACGAGCTGTTGCTCGCTAAGGCTAACAAGTTTG
This sequence comes from Moricandia moricandioides, assembly GCA_905132885.1. Classification (NCBI taxonomy): domain Eukaryota; kingdom Viridiplantae; phylum Streptophyta; class Magnoliopsida; order Brassicales; family Brassicaceae; genus Moricandia; species Moricandia moricandioides. The sequence continues at coordinate 98,303 of CAJHQQ010000192.1, read as the reverse complement.
CCAGTAGCGAGGAAGTTAGCACCTTCCAGAGCTCCGGTTGCACTGAAACTCCAACAAGAACCGCAAGATCCCTAGCGTCACACACACCAAGAACAAACCAATCAGAAACACTCATGATGATTCCAATTAGATCTCATACAATACCTGGTTCTTGACGGGAGTAACAGCACCACGATCTCTCCAATCAAACTCCTCAGGGAGGTTTTCCGTAGGGAGAATCGGAGCCTTGTTAGCGTCCTTGGGGAGCTTAAACCCACCTTTAACCCCGAGATGCTTCTTCCTGAACTCAGACCGAGTCAGATCCGAGAACTGTGTAACGCCGTGACTCGCAGACGGATCCAGCTTCTGGTGACGCCTCGCTCGCCTTAGATTGGATTTGAAAACGGAGAATCTGTAGTCATGCTCCTCGCTGGACGCGTAAACCTTGCCGAACTTTTTCTTGAAGAGAGAAAAGTGATCTTCAGAGGACAGAACCTTGGGCTCGGATCCTCCATCAACCACCTGCCTGATGATCACCAGATCATCATTGCCTTCGTTGTCGTCAGAGGAAGCGGAGACGACGAGGAAAAACACAAGGAAGAAGAGGGAGAAAGAAAGCTTAAGACGATCCATTTTGGATTTGAGATTGAAGAGAGAAGAGAAGAAGGAATAATTAATATATATAAGATAAGAAACTGTCTTTACACACACGAAACTGTATGTATGATTAGGTGTGTGTCTGTGTATGTATAGAATCTAATCTTACATGTCTTTTTCCCTTTGGATAAAATATTCACCTTTCGGTTTCTTTTAAAAGATATTTAATTTAAATAATAGTCAAAACAATGGCGGAAGATATTTTCGGGTTTCCTTTTATTTATTAATAAGAGATTACTTATCTAAGGAACTTAGCTAATGGTGTATTTACACGTTCTAATAATTGACTTGGTAGAAGCGTGCCGTGTTGTAGAACATTTATTCATTGTTTTTTCTCTTGAATTAAACATTATTTCGTTTTTACGGAATCTTTTTATTTTCTAATCCTCCACTTACTCCCGACAAAAGTGGAAACGGTAGTTGCAAGTATCTTTCTTCTCTGATTTTTTTCTTTAGTCTTTTTTATCTTTATTTTACATATATGCAATTCTCTCAAATAATCCTTTCAAGTTTTAACAAAAATAAATAAAATAAAAATATCGACAAAATCTTTTTTATTTATAAATTTTAATATTTTTTTTTATTTTTTTAACTAAAGTTTACATAGAAAATGAAAAATGATTTCAGTTATCGAATCTCTAGGATAATTAGTTCAAGCGAAGTTAATGTTATTGATAATAAATATACAAAAACACAAGATAATAGTAAAACTTTCTAGGTCAAAAAAAAATTTAAATCTCAAGTGAATAAGTAAAAAAAAAAATTTACGTATCTCGTTCTCACTCTATTGTGTAACTACTTAACGGTAGGATGACCGAATCATGGTTTGTTATACAATAGACTTAGAACTCGCTAACTCAAGCTACAAAATAGCCCATTGGTTCAGATTAATCAGGTTTTGTTGATGATGGATCATGTGACCATTGTCAATTTAGCCAATTTCAATTCGGCCTTTACTGGGCCAAATTTATATGCTAGATCATTGCTTCGACATTCAACATTTAAACCATGATTCTTTCTTCGAATAATGAGTTTTAAATTTAAGAATGACCCAAAGCGTTTTTGCCACTTGTATATAGTTAGAGTTCACAATGAATCGAACCAAACAAGTAACCCTCTCTTTGCTTATTGTTATAACTTATAAACATACCTTTCACTCAATTTTCATGGTGTCACAGCTAAAGGAGATTATAGTCATATACTATACATAAGACTGTACCACAACAAGTCACCAATCAAGCCAAACGACCTAAAGAAGAATAACTAGAGTGAAAAAACAAAACAAAAGAAACTCATTCATAAAGTAACACCATGATACCCAACTCAGTCCAGTGTCCAGATATAGCTCTTTAAAGGTTTATATGTTAACCTGATCGCTTTGTGTGTTTGTTCCTCCTCTTGCGTACCTCCAGGCCGCGCTTTTTATTCACCTGTTTGTAGAACCAAACAATTTTATGATAAAAAAAGCTCAGTCTTTTTAACCTTGGCAGGGATTGTTTCATATAGACCGAGTTAAATTATATTCTCGATTTAGTGTTAAGCCTAGCCAGACCATGGTTACATCATTGAGTTTGAGCAGCCCCAGAAAAATAAAGATAGTTTCTGAAATGAGGTGATAAGAGAGATAGTTACCTTATCGTCCGTGTTTCCTGAACTTGAATTAGAGTTGTCCGAATAGTGCTCTTGTGGGGAACACTCTTCACAGTAGAAGTGATCTAGCTTTTTAGCTGCCTCTATCGTTGTTCCTATACAAGAAGGATGAAACCTGAGCCAATGTTAGTTAGTTTCCCTGTAATATCCAAAGGCAACATTGTAAAACAGCCACAAACATTTTTTAGGAGAGAGCAAAGTAAAGAGTGGGCTTAACATTTCCAAAATCAAGAGATCATATAAAAATTGTTCCAGTGACTTCATTCATTTTACTTCTTGTATCTCATACAACAACCTCACATGAGTAAAAGACCCCCCAAGTCACATACTAATAAGATGCATACAAAACACACACCAAGCAAGACTCATAATCACTATCTGGTAAGCTGTACATAGATAATGATCCTCATCACAGTTTATACAAGACCAGAGTATCAGCTTACCACTCAGAACAATCCTCACACTGCACCATCAGGTCATCAGGGTTGTACGGCATCTCACACTTGCAGAATCTGCAACCAATCTTCTCTAGTCTATAATCATGTAATGTAAGAGAACCAATATGGAAACACAGATAGAGAGACAACATACACGGCGACTTTGTCGGGAATAAAAGCCCCGGTTGCAGAATTATACTCAAAACGACAGAAGAAGTCGTCGTTTCCCACAGAGTTGAGTTTAGTGTAGCTACTGAAACTATGAACCTTACACTTGCCTTCAATCGTATCAGCGCTCTGCAAGTCATAGTGGTCAGAGAGGAACACCTCCTTAGCTCCATGAAACTCTCTCCTCCCTCCCATGGACTCCTCGGGTCGGTAATACCACCTCACACGAACCCTAGCGTTCGATCCACGCGCCGCGTCCGTTGTCTCAATCGCCTCCACCCTCGCTACGTACGACGGCTTCCCAGGCTCCGAAGAACGCATCAACACCGCATCTCCTTCTTCAAAGCCAAAACCATATCAACGGTTTACCTTTTGAGGCTGAGATTTCACAAAGAGGAAGAAGAAGAAGGGACGTTACCTTGAATCGTTCTGTTGATGTGTTTGAGTTTATAGGATTTGAGTTGCTTCTTTTGAGCTTTTTGCTTGGGCATCTGTAGAAGATGATCAAGGGAGATAGAAAGAACCAGAAAAAAAGTTTTTTTTTTCGAGAAAGTGAGGAATTTTTTCTGGAGAAAGTTACAATAGCATTGAGACAATAATCAGGTGAGACACGGAGTACGGTAAGAACGAGTCTCTGTCGAGTCGACCTTACGGTTTGGGAGAAGAATGGCAATATCGTGAATATGAGGAAAAGCAAAGGAGTGAAGGGGTTAGAGAGAATGTGTCGGATTGTCAATTGAACACGTCAGCTTTTTTAATTGAAACGCATGTTTTCTGCGCGCCTCTCACCCACCACTACCAGTCTCGTGAATCATGTATAACATGCCACGTAAGCCGAGTTACGATTATGATTTTTTATTTTTTTTTGGTCGACCATTTTTAATTATAGTCCGAATGGACAAGTAAAGGTATCAGTTACAACTTACAACAGGCCCAAAGAGAAAATTAAAATACAAATTAAGCCCATATGGAATATTGTTGATTCAATATCCACGTAACAGCAGTCCAAGCTCTACAGGGCACGCGTCAACACGTGTATTTCATGCAAAGAGGAGCATATTAACCGCCAATGAGCTTCGCCGCCGTGAGTTCTCTGTAGAGCACCGGTGGTTCTGCTTTCTCTTCACCCTTAAGATTCTGATACCCGAAAGTGACTTCTCCACAGTCGCCTCCCTCTCCCATCTTCGATCCTCTTCAACATCTGAATGGAGCGCACTTGCATCTCCGGAAACTCTGCCGGAAGATCCCCGCCCACTAAGGATTGCGGTACATGTCGGTGCGATATTACCCAACCGAGAGTGATGAATCCGATCAAATAGAGATTGAGTGGGTTAAAGTGATAATCAGAGAGCCATCCTTTACTCATAAATCGCCACTGCGAACAAGAGACTCGAATCAGAAACAGAGATGAAAAAGAGATTTCAAATTGGCTCTGTTTCAGATCGAAAAACAAAATCGATCTAAGAAAGATCGAAACTTTATTCTTCCAAGTTGAAACAAAAGGAACTGTTTCAACTGGAAATTTAACACAACAAAAAAGATATTCGAATCAAGTGAAAGGAGAGACTTGATTGGAAATAGATATATTACAACAAAACATAAAACTTCGATCCCTCTGAAAGATATAATTTAGGTAAGAGGGAAGTCGAAGAGAGGAACTTTATCTCTCTAAAGCAAGAGAGAAGCCCCCCTGACTCAAGCGAATCATTTTATGATTTTTTATTTTATTTTTTGTATGCACTTGTCTTGATTTATCTCTTAAATATTATTACCTTTGATAAAAAATATATATAACAATTTCAGATTTAAGAATGCTTTGTAGTCTTTATCATATAAATTCTTCATCATTATTTAATTTTCTATATACATTTCGCTTTTTTATTGACTAGTACATGTTGACAAAAAAAAAATAAAAAAAATATTGACTAGTACATGTTCTATGCGATTATTTACAAATATTTTTTTTTAAAGGGGTTACCAATACTCTGTTCTAGACAAAGATGCACAAATGGAACAAAATCTACGGAAAGATAAGCCACAAAAACATTTTTAAAAACTCAAAACTGAATGTGAATGGACTGTTAATATAACAAAAGCATGTGTGTGAGTACTAAGGTTGGGGAAAAAAAACAAATGGCGATTGATGAAGGTTTGTGATAAATTGAGAAACTGTTTTTTAAAATCTAAGCACTAACACAAGGTGAGGAACAATGGGTGCTACTAGAAACTCTACGACAAGGGTAGTTTTGATAGTTAACATTGCTGTTCACAGCAGCAGAGAATGAAGATGAAGATGATTGCTTATTCTTCTTCTTCCTCATCGTGTACGCATCATCATCATCATCAATATCAAGAAGTTGGGTTGGTTTCTTGAGATCTTCAAGGCATTTAACATCAAAGATACAAACAAATGATCTTGCTTTCCCTGAGTAGTACCTTGACAATCCTCTCCTGTTTCAAACCATTCACAGATTCTAAAAGTAAGCAAATAATAATCCAGGAATCTATTAGTTTAAACAAGAACTTAATATCAATGAGATCACTTTTACTTTTTGGGAAGGTTGTTTCTTAGCTCTCCCATGTCAAAAGCCATCAACCCACTTATGTTTTCCATAGTTTACAGATATAATAAAGAGAGAGAGAGAGATAACAAAAACAATATACAAGAACAAAAGTTGAAGCTATTCATTTATATAGCTGAACCAAAGGAAAATGAAAAGAATAAAGAGAACACATTTGCTTAATTGAAGGGAATGGTTTCTATTTCTGGTTTTTAAAACTTATTATCCTTTCATGGTTCTCTAATTTTTTTGCATAATCTGTGACTGACCCTAATCTTTTCTCACCTATACTTCCTCTCCTACATACACTTGTGAAGAGTTTAATATCCAAACGTTTCACAATTATTTATACAAAAAAATTGCACTACAATGAGTAGAGATTAATAGCACAAAAGTAGCCCTTCTAAAGAAAAAAATAGTTCATAATTCATATGATCATTATCTAACAGCGGTTGCAGACCAAACACTAATTCTATTGAATCAAAGCTTGAAGCCTATAGTCAACTACACAGAGAAATTTGAGGCCTTCGTAATTTATCTGATCAAGATTGAAATGTGACAACAAAATAAGAGAATCAGACACCAAACTATTTATTTAGAACTTTAGGAGGAGAAACAGAGTATTGGTCAATTTAAACATCGTCTTAGAGAGGAGTTCATCGGCAAAAATAATCTAAAATTGACCCTAATCCTTGGTCTGAGAAAGATGTACAGACCGTAAAACCAATAACGAAGAGAGCACCGTTTACTTTCTATGTGTACAATGGTCTAAATGTTAATAGAAAGATTCATCACATACACAGAAGTTTCTATGTGAAGTTGTATTTGCAATCTAAGATTAACTACAATAAAGGAGGATAAGTAGATAAATGCATCAGCGCATTTAGTAGTATACATATCCACCCACAAATTACAATTCATACAATAAAAAGATAAATTTGACTTAGTACACACCAAAAATATAAATATCACACAAGTCTCCCGAACCACCACAAAAACATAAAAACAAACAAACATATTGCCTTAGAAAGTCATTTTCTATTCAAGTACCGTTAATGCAAAGAAATTCGTTTTTTTTGCATTCTTTTAGATGAATTATTTGTCAGTTTAGTTTTATCTTCCGTTAAGATTAGCAAATTGAGTAAACATAGCTGTTCCAGAGTGTTCGTCCACGGTCTGAGACTCGGCTGCGCCATCGGTCTCTTCCACCTTAGAAGCAACTGGAACAATAGCCTCCGCGTTGGTGGTAGCTGAGGGGGTGATTGCAGCAGTTGGCAGAACAGGGCCAGGGGTCACTGGCTTATCGTTCTCAGTCTCTTCGGCTTTGCCCTGAGTGAATGCCTCTTGAAGCTGAAGAGCGTATTCCAAGTTCCACAAAACATCTCCCATCGTTGGTCTATCAACACCATAATCTTCCAAACACTTCTCTGCAGCTTCTGCGAACTTCTTCATTGATTCAGGGTTTATGGTTCCAGCCAAATGAGGATCAATGATCTTTTCGAGAAGTCCTTTTCGTTTCCATTGCATTGCCCATTCAGCTAAGTTAACCTGTTCTCTTGGTAGCTGGGGATTGATGGCTGGTCTTGCGCATAGAGCTTCTAGTAGAACGACACCAAAGGAATAAACATCGGATTTATCGGTAAGTTGCTGTCTTCTAAAGTATTCGGGGTCTAGGTACCCGAAACTTCCTTTCACGGCCGTGCTGACATGGTTTTGTCCAAAGGCTACATCTTTAGAAAGACCAAAGTCAGCGACCTTGGCAACTAAAGCATCGTCTAGAAGAATGTTGGTTGATTTGACGTCACGGTGGATAATCCCCTGTGCTGTTCCTGTGTGCAAATAGTGAAGTCCACGTGCAGAACCGATACATATCTCAAGTCGCTGTTTCCAGGTTAGTGGAGCAAGGTTCTTTCCGTATAAATGATCCCTGAATGGACCATTGGACATGAACTCATAGACTAGGATCATCTCTGAGTTTTCATCACAGTAACCAATCAAGGAGACCAAGTGTCTATGTCTGAGCTTAGAAAGCATCTGGATCTCTGTCTCAAACTCAGTGATTCCTTGTTCAGACTGTGGGTTACCTCGCTTGACAGCAACTTTGGTTCCATCGTCGAGGGTTGCAATATAGACATTACCGAATCCTCCAACACCGATAATCTGAGATGCGTCGAAATTCTTTGTGGCTTCCTGAAGCTCTGAGAGGGAGAAATAGCGGCCGAGGCCCATCGTTGAGTTGTAGAAGTTGGATTTTTGAGAACCACCTTTGCTTGTCATGAAAGTACTGTCACCAGCGTGTATGGGTAGCAACCAAGAGGAGAAACTGTTTCTCTTCTGCCAATCTTGTGGCCTCTTCTTCCACCTGTAAACCATGGCTCCAAGGCCAATGAAAGCTCCAAACATCATCACAAACCCCGCGGTTGCAACCATACCATGTTTCCCCATGCCAGTGGTTCTACCATCAACTCCAAATTCTCCATCAAGGCTGTTCACAGAGTTGCTCATCTTTAAGACCTCAACTCCATTCAGGATCGCGTTCTGGGTACCTGTATCTTCTCCCATGGGACTAATCTGAACTTGGAGCTCAGGGGTCATAAGTGTTGCATTCACAACAATGTCTTTGTAGTAAGGAGTTGAGAGATCGCCTGCGACGGTGGACAGATCCAAACCAGATATGGCAGTTTTCCCGTTAATGTACACATTGAAGTAGAGGTCATTGAGAGACTTGCTAACGATGTCACAGAAATGAAGCCGGATGAGGTAGTGAAATGAAGGGTTCGAGGGGAAGTTCCAGCTAACGTTGAAATTAGGAGCTATGGTGTGAGAATCAGCCATTTCCGCAGCTGTTGCATAAACCGTCTGTGGAGCAATCAAAGGTGTAACACCAGGAGGATACTTGATTGCTGAAGGGGTTGTCTTGACGTCCTTAGCCATGTTCTCTTCTTTCAAGAACTCCTTATCTGGTATCCAGGTTCTTCCTAATGTGTCATTCTGAGGTACGATTAAAGGACCACCAACATTGACTCTGTAAACGGATTGGTAAGCGTAGTCAGAGAGACCTGAGAAACCGTTAACCGGGAAAAGGGCTGTGCCGGAATCAGAGATCAATTCGTCTGGAGCTGAGACAACTTCAATAGCGTTGATGAACGCTGCAGAGCTTTTCATAGGTCTGAACCTGAGGGAGAACTGTGCATCCGTTATGTTGACGAGATACTCCTTCTGGAGAACAGCTTGACTATCATTGTTGTTACTAATTTTGAAGTTATGAAGCAACACATATTTCTCCGTCATAACGGAAAAGGTTGCTTGTTGGAGATCAAACTTGTCATTAGGGAAGGCCAAGAAATGGAGGCGAACCCAATGCCAACCAGGTCGAGTCAGATGGAACTTGTAGGTAGCTTCCTCACGGAAGATCCTCGCAGTTAGGTAGATAGGAGAAGCGACCTTGTCTGAAGGTGGGGCTGAGACCTGAATATCATCCTTGGCTTCTATGTATTGAACCGTCTCTTGGTCACTCTTAAAGACTCTTCCATCAGGGGTTTTGGATGACGATTTGCTTCCACAATCAATGAGAATATCATCTGCCGGTTTAAAACCGGTAGCAGGTCCCACGGCGGCTACCGCAGACGTAGCATGGCCTGAGAGGAAGAGGAGAATAGCCAGGAGGAGAGCCATGGAAAGCTTTGGAGAAAAATCAAAGATAGGAATCGTGCATGTGTTTGGCTTCTTTCTTATCTTCATCCCTCCTGGGCGGGAAGGAGAGAGAGAAGAGAGGGGGATGAGGAAGAACAAAGATAAGAAGGAATGAGGGAGTTCGTTAGATAGCTTGTGGTTGAAGAAAAGAGGGAGAAAAAGGTCATGAAAGAGAGGAAAGGTTAGTTGTTATATGTGTGGTCAGTTTTTAGAGTATGCCGTAATTTCATGGAGGATCAATGATATTCAATGGTTTATTTTTAGCAAATTGCTAATTCTGTTATCCAGACAATTCAGACACAGTACCAAAAATAAATAAATTCTGGTTTCCTATTTCAAGAAGAAAAAAAAACTAGAATTAAAACTCAAACCAAGAAAAATATGAACGAAGTAGTCCCTAATGGTCGTCTTTACGCAAGAAAGTGATGAAGAAATATTAGGTAGATTAAACAACGTACCAGTGAAAGCTTTTCACTGCCACTCAAGTGACTCCAATGCTTGCTGATGAATGTTTGAATCCCCTGCTGCAACTACATTAAAGCCTATGAAAAATGAAAAAGTAGGTGCATTCAGGGGTTGCATGATCTTTTGTTTCGATGAGTTTGTGACTGAGAGAAAGAAACAGAGTTTTTTGGAGTACTGAACGTACTTGTAGCAACGGCACTGGATGAAGCTTCCCAAAGAGGTGGGTTACCGTTCCAATCGGTTATGGTACCTCCAGCACCTTCTATTACAGGCACCAGAGCTAGGAAATCATATGGCTGGTGAACAATAACATTGACTTCAATTGGTATGATGTGAACGGATAGTAGCAATTGAAGACTGATACAAGAGGCATTTACTTTTGACATTTCATTCTGAATGAGAAGTTTTACCTTTAGACCGGATTCAATAACAAGATCGACAAATCCAGAAGCCAGGAGAGCATAAGCATAACAATCACAGCCGTATAATGGCATCTTTACCTGTTATAACAAAATTTGTCAAGCCAGAAGGGAGAGCCATTCACTTGTGACCAACATTAAATAAAGAATAGAAAATAAGAGGGATTTAGAGAAATCCATATGACAATCAAATGAATTAAAAAAACATATTGATTACTGTGAGATGTGTTATTCTGCAGCAATTCAAATTCTCATAAGCCGGCTTTATATAGGTTTCATTTGCCAGTACTAAGCTAAACCGAGAAAGAGAAACAGATACGGACCTTGTCTCTAACTCGAGCATATGCCTTTTCTGCCTCTCCACTGAATAGATGTGGGCTAGTGGTGTATCTGTACAGTCAAAATATAAGAAGATAAAAAAATCTAAGATTATAATCCTGAACTGTAGTTTCTTTCTTGATACACAAAGCCCAAAAGGCATCAAATATCTTTTTAGACTAACTCCTTGAAAAGCTGACTACAGAAGTAACGCTACAAATATGCTTACAAATATGCTTGTGACAATTTTGGGCAAGATCTCGTCGAGATATCCTCCCCATTTAATGTAGTTCTTCTTCCACTCATACCTATCCATCTCTCTCTTAGAATAGGCTGATCAATCAGGCCTAGAATCTATAAGAGAAAACAAGGTCAGTTAGTTAGCTCAAATGCAATTGCTAAGAGTCATAAAAGTTCTTAATAGCTGTCAGAATTACTCGTCTAGTATTAACACAAAAAAGATTATATCTGAGCCAATATGATCACTCGAATGTGCTACTTATAATGTATACCACAAACATGGGAAGCTTGCAAACAGCAACAGAGTCGGGTGTCTTACCGGTTTGCCTTTGTACAGCAGAGCTATTAACGTACCAAACACGGGTTTACCTGAGACGAAGAAATTGACAGCAAAATAAGATCCTCAAACTCTCGATAAAAATGACAAAAGAAGAGTGCACCTGTGATAAAGCTCTTTGTTCCGTCGATTGGGTCCAAAACCCAAACATAGTCAGCAGATTCCTCTTTGCATCTCCAACCTTTCTCCTCGCCATATCTACAGTTTCGGCTTTTACAATGTGAATAAAGATGAAAAAGAGAGCAATCACTGTCTTTTATCTTGGAGGAAAAAAAAGACACAAAAAAAAAACTCCGTGTAATTAGAGGCATAGTTCAAGCAAGATCATCTCTTAATGTCATAGAAAAGAGGAAGAGAGTCACTTTATCAAGAAAAGAGAAACTCACATAGCATGAGAAGGGAAGTTGTGGAAGATAATAGATACCATGGCCTCTTCAGCCATTTGATCAGCGATAGTAACAGGACCTACACATGATCCAAATCAGAAAAAGAAGAAAAAAACATATGTTGGAGACTCAGAAAGTAAAATGAGTGATAGGTAATTCTAGATACTAGTAAACCAGTGAAAGGATGCTCATAGGTTTTATCTACCAAATATAAGATCTAACTTTGAGTCAAGCACTAAAAACAAATCCTTAATCCAGTTCGCTGCAATAAGTTGACTTAACACTTGGTTAACTCCCTATCTCTTACTCAACAGTCTATTAGGTCAAACTCCATTGTACTATCCAAGGACTTACTCATGTCATCTTTATCGACAATATCGAACTTCTTCCGGAAATACTTTCTGATAACCTCGCCGGAAGCGTCAGCTAGTGCATTCCCCACGGAGGCGAATCGATCCAGATCGGTGGCGCTCAGTTCCGAAGAAGAATCTTCGCGTAGGTCAGGCCGTTTCGAGTTCGAAGCCATTGTCAGGGAGATCTGGCCGGGACGGGAGACCGGAAAAGAAGACGATAGATAAGATAATCGAACGCTAGAGAGATGAAGAGAGCGAGTCGCAGGCCGCAACACCGGAGACGGCGGCGGAATCAGACCCAAGGGCTTGCAGAAGAATTGCGACTGAGCTAACATTTGCAATGAGAAAGGGAAAGCAGCTTGTCAGTTCATCAACGACGAAAGGAATTAAAAAACATAGATTCGTTTCGGTTCGGTTCGGTTCGAATCCGACTAACCGAACCGTAACATGCACCTAACTTTTCCACTCCGGTTAGAGATGCAACAAATGTTTGGTCAGAACAAAAAAAAAAAGAATATTATAAACTCAACGTTATATTCATGCTAGTGTTGTATTCTTCTAACCTTTAACAATTCATGTTAATGGTTATAAATGGTATGTGCTAATGGTGATACTTCTGAATACCGTATAACTCATCACCTTCTTTGTTTGTTTAATATTTTTTCCAAGAGAAATGACAAAAGGTTGTGTTAATCTGTCCACATATTGTACTAACAAGCAGCAATCGAAAAGAAGAAACAAATCAAATATTCACAGAAAGAAGTTTAATTGAGGTGAATCTTGTAGATGTAATACAAACCATATACAATCGCTTGCTTTCAGAGTCCAGTTCTGATCTATGCACTGCCATAAATAATTTATAGGGTAATGATCCAATGTTGTTTTTATCCCAACCTTATATTCTAAGTAACTTTACATCTGTGTGCCAATTTAGGAACCAATAAAAAAAAAAGCAAATGAGGAAAGTGTGTAACAATAAATAGCCTGTTTTAATTGATTGGCCGTGTCTGTGTGTCTAGTTCTATGCTTCGAACAGTAGAGAGTTCACGCAGAATCTGAAACAACACACAGACAATCAGTATCGTACTTGTAAATCACTGATTTGATTCTTTGAGCAACTTACAAGTTCATGTTTTGCTGGATTTGGTCCAGAAGAGGCCTTTCTTTTTGACAGGGAGATTCTCTTTAGTGGATTTACTGTTGTCTCTGGACCCAAAAGAGAAATGTCGAGCCAAGAAAGGCTTTGCGGAATAGCTCTTGGCGCTTGAACTTGAGAGCAGTTTAGGGCTCTTGCCTGCTGCTGCTTCTACCCTTTGGTTGTCATCAAACATTCCAAAATCATCACAATCAAAACCATTGTCCACAACTCGGTTTCTGAGTCTTTTGTTGTGCCTAGCTTTCAAATCCATCTCCACTCTCAACGCTTTCTCCGACAGCTTCACTGTTTTCTTCTCACCTAGAGTACAGATTGGGCATGAAGGGTCGAATTTATCGATTTCTTTCGTCATCTGCTCTAAACACTCACCATGATAGACATGCCCGCAAGCTAGAATTGCAGAGACAGAGAGCTCGTTGGTCATAAATATCTTCTGGCTGCTCCACAAGGATTTCTCTGACAAGGGTCTAGAGCAGGCACCACAGTTTTGCTGCTGATGATTGGACATTCGGTTGCCATGATGGCCTATCTTGTCGCGTTCAAGCCCAAAGCGGTCATTATCATAAGAAAAAGGCTCGGTGCTGAGAGACATCATTTCAGAAAAGGCTCGCAGTGACCAACCTTCAGATGGTCCACTCTGAGAAGACTCATATCTAAAAGAAGTTCCCTGCCTCTCTTCTTCAGTTGCTGAGCTTCTGCTTAGTGAGTTCATTCCACAGATTTGACCATCTGAGACTTGCTTTGATAAACGAGGGCGCTGTGTTGGATTAAGTGTCGATGAACTTGTAGGGTAATAGTAGCTTTGGGACGGATGTGGTGACGTTGGGAAAGAAGACGGCTGTGAAGCCAGTGAAAGGGACAATTGTGCAGGAGATGGATATGAAGGCGCTGCCAATTCTGTTGACTCGTTTACTTTCTGTGAGAGAGAGAGAGGTTATGCATCAGCAAAGGTGAAATTTCAAAGATATGAGAGAGAGAGAACTCAGATACTGGTGAAACACACTTTACCTGCTCGAAGACTGTATCCATGAAAGAACTTCTTGGAAAAGATAGATCTGCCACAATATTCAATAAGATCATGTAAGAGTATAATGATCAAGACAGATGCATAGGCAAACAGACAAATCCTATCAATAAACACAGCCACGTCTTTCTTCTGCTCATCATGACTCAAGAGACATATAATTTAACAGGTTCTGAAGAAGACTATCTGAAAGTCCCAAGTGACTAACACCATACATGTGTCTCCCTCAAGCTTACAAAATCGAAGAAGAAAAGAGACTAAACAAGCTGAAATGTTTTACCTAAGACCGGAGATTTCTGCAACGTCTGTGTCCGAAAGCTGTCCAAAGGGGAACCTTCTGAAGATACAAAAGCAGATTCAGATTTGATGTCAGACACATCGTTCCGACTAATCCCATCAGACAACCAACTGAGAGAGGTATCTTCACCAGCAACACGTCCTCTATTATTATCCCACCGGAAACTCCAAGTAGGAGAATGCCTCATCTCAGCAGCTGATGAGTTGGGCACGAGGACCATTTTGTCACGAGCAGCAACACAACACGCATTCCCCATAATCTGGAACTCACAACTAGTAAGCACTATGCAATCAATTACAGTGCAACAATCAAGCTTCTTGCTACAACCTTAACCACAAAAAAAAATAACAGCAGATCAAATTTAAGAAAGGAAGGAGCTTGAACATCAAAACACAACCCCATCTCTGGTTGCATCACTTACAAGCACAACCCCATCGATCAAATAACAACAAGTATATATATATAGCAATAGGAATCATATGGATCTCTATCTACTTCCCACAACTTTCTAAATCACTATGAGAATCCGAGAAAAATTCAGAAACCCAAAGAGCTTAGTAATTAAACTAATCATTAAACAGATCCGAGATTACGGCTGGAATTATCTGCAAGCCATGACCTAAAATAGAAACCAAAACCCTACAAAAATCAATCAAACAGATGCTAAGAGGTATTGAGTCATAAAGTCGAACCTGCTCCCGGAAGTCCTTAAACGTCGCCGGAGAAGACGAAGAGAGAGAGAGAGAGAGAGAGAGAGAGAGAGAGAGAGAGAGAGTGACAAAGGGAGGAAAAAAAGGAATACACACTGCGATGGGAGAGTGCTTTGCTTTGTTCCTTCGCGAGAGGGAAAGAGACGACGACGAATACAAGTCTTTTCTGACGGCTTATTTCACGCCGTTACAATCCGGTTGGGATATATTCCAAAACACGATTGCACCCAGATAAAATCGGTTTCTTCAAAAATATACTAAAACAGGTTCGGTTAAATGCCTTGTGATATTATGACGCCGTCAGAGTTAGCGGAACTGAAAGTGACTTTTGGTAAGGAGTGCCACGTCACGCTAAAGGACAAACACCGGAGGGAGAACGAATAATAAACCGGCAACTTTTCCTAGTGACGTCGGTAGGGGGGCCTTTTAGAAGAGAACACTATATATATTCCTAATTAGAAAAACTAATAATATTCGAGGGACCAATTTTATAAAACACGAAAAGGATACGCTAACTGGAGTTTTGTGAATTTGGGCCTTAGATTGCAAAAAAACATCACTACACATTATATTAATTTCATCAAGGATGAATTTGGGCCTTAGATTGCAAAAAAACATTGAACAATTAAATCCCCTAACTTAAGCCCATTAATCGGCCCAATTCGAGCTCCGATTAATGAACGGGCATTTAAGAATTTGTGCGCAGATGAAGAATCGAACCCTGGCCACTAGGTCAAAACCAAACTCTAAAGGGGAAATCAATGACCACTAGCCCGCACGATCATTAATAACACTCCTTATACTTAAGTTACTCCATAACAGACACAGACCTTTCACGGCCAATCCTCTCTCTCCCCTCCATCGTCGGAGCCAGTTTCCCGGAGTAGCGTAAACCCTAGCGACTGCATCAACGGTGTAGATACAACCGGAACTTTTCGTGACTAATCAGGTATCTCTAGTTTCTGAGTCTCGGCCAAAAAGTTTCAGTTTTTATTATTATTCATTCGTTTAAGAGTCGCTTTGATTGATTTTTACATGCTGCGACCGTTTTACAAAGACTTGAAATTAGAATCCTCTGGAATTATGCTCAGCTTGTTCTAATTTTCAAAGCTTTGTTGAGTCATATTGTTTCTTTGTCGATGCTCTTGTTAACAACATTGTCCCTTGCTTTGCTTTTGCTATGAATGTGCGAAGGACAAATCAACTTCAATGGATTTAGACTTCGATGATGAACCTGCTGCACCAGTAGGTAGGTAGTTGGGTCTGTTCACTTTGATTAGTTTCGTTACTTTTTATTTTGATTGATTTGGCTGTAAACATATGAAAGTTTGGATTTTAATAGTTAGGGCTGGTGCAAAGTTTAAACCGAAAGGGAGACCACAACCCAAGAAGAAGCAAGTCTCAACCTCACAGACGATACTCTCTACAGATGTTGCCAAGGAGAAACCCTCAACACAAAGCAAAGATTCCGTTTCTATAGATGCATCATCGACTTATCCTAGCAGTTTTGTTTCTTCCCTCAACTAACTTATGTTTTATATGTTTTTCCTAATTTGATAAGTATTTTAAAGATGTGTGATTCTGTTTTTCAGATGTTTCAACTTCTGAGACTATTGTCCCTGATGGTGAAACCATTAACCAATCCACCATTGGAACTTTATCTAAAGAGGTAAAGTGGTTTTATCTCTACCTTTTGGATTGCTTTGTAGCGTGTGCTAATGGAAAACTTTGTTTGTTTTCAGAACTTAGATGTATTCTCAGGAGGGTTTTCTGCTCTTCGTGCTTGCACTAACGTAAACTCGGAGGGAAAAAGATGTGAGGATGGCACAGAGGGGGCACCTACATGTCCTGATGACCCTAAAAGACAAGATCCTGCAGCGTTTGGAGATTTTGTTACTCATGAAACGGACGAAGTTATTAATGCTCAAACTCAAAGGATGCAAACAGGGGTATATGTGAATACTCTTCCTAAGCCGATGTTTTACTTCTTTTACTTTAAAAAAAAATGATTTTGCATGTTTTAATCTTGTTACAGGAAGAAGAAGGAGAATGCCATTGGAACATGGAGACTCTTGATATTGTACAGGAGGAATACATCACCAGTGCATATGGTAATCTTTGAGCACTGAATATTCGGCATTCATATCTTTGATTCTCTTAATATTTTAGTAATTGAATTATAATGGTACTGGCATAGAGAAACATACTGGAAAGTTCCAACCAAAGCCTAGATTGCTCGACACTGTGATTGAAGAACCTAAGTCTCATTACTCTGTTGATGATACACAGTCTGAGTTTATGGTCAATGTGGAATCAAGGAATGATGAATCCAATACGAATACTACATTTCATAGAGAGCATCAAGAAGAAGAACATAACATTCCTGAAGTCCCCAGAGAAACAGTAAGAATATTTGTTCTTTTTATTGTGTTAAGTTGGAATTTCTTCTTTTTTTTTATTGGTTCTGCTTTTTAATATTTTGATCAGGCTCCTGGCGTATTGGAACAAGAAGATCATGTTGTCCCACCTGGTACTAACGATACAGTTATAGGAGAAGGAGAAACCCAGTCTAATGAAGCGGAACCACGTACTGACAAAAAAAGAAAAAAGAAGAGAGCTCGAAAGAAGAAAACCACTAGTGAAGAAGAACCAAATAAGTCTCCTCAGAAGAAGAAGAAGTTCAAGCATTCAAGTCGTAGGCAGAAAAACAGAACATGTAACTTAGCTGAACATAATGATTCTCTTTTAACTGAAACTATCATCTAGCATCTGACCAACTATATTCATGTTTTTTTTCCATGGTCTAGTGGAGAAGGAATTGCTTGAAACTCCAGATGATGCACTCGGAACCCTACCTATTAGAGATATGCTTCGCCTTGTTGAATATAGAGAATGGTTGGAGGTAAGAATTACTCTTTGTTTATCTACTTTTGTTTGATCTCTATATGCGCTTGAATCCTAAACTTTCCTTGATGTCTATTTCTTGTTAATACAACAGAAAAAGGAAGGAAAGGGAGCTCCTGTTGTGCCGCCGACTCAAGAAAGGTACAATTTATTCATGTCATAGAAGAATCAAAGTAACAGATGAAAAAATCAAGAGTGTTTTTAGTTTGTGTTCTTTAATCTAAAGGATTGTTTGTTATGATGCAGTAACACAAACGCATCGGAGTATAACCAGTATTATTCTCAAGCTTTTGACGCAGAAGACGAATTTGGTATGGAGGAGGGAGAAAACCCGGAAATTAACGTAGTGAAACCGGACTCACCGGTTAACTATCAAACGTACATGAACAAGACTCCCAGAACTCGATGGTCAAAACAAGATACACAACTCTTCTATGAGGTAACTAAACTTGATCTCACTGATTGTTTAAATGCAAATCACCTTTACTGTTTGTTCATAATCAATGATTGATCTTTTGTTTGTTTTTGGTTAAAAGGGAATTCAAGAGTTTGGGAGCAATCTATCGATGGTACAACAACTGTTTCCTGAAAGAACGCGTCAACAGATCAAACTCAAATACAAGTTGGAAGAACGCAAGAATCCTTTGAAGCTTAATGATGCATTATCAACTCGCTCCAAAAGTGAGAGATCATTCTTTCTCTCTTTGTCTGTTTAGTTTATTGGTTAATAACTGAGCAAGTTTTGTGTGTTTCTTCATGCAGATCTTACTCACTATGAAAGTGTGATTGAGAAGCTTCAGCAAGAAGCTGCGGCTGCAAAGGAAGGAGAAGGAGAAGAGGAAGAGGAAGAAGAAGAAGCTGGAGATGAGGCAGAGATAACTAAAGATGTTCCCGAGAATGTAAGCATTCTTTATATTGTTCAAGTTGCCGCCAAAATCTGTTAATTAGTTTTTTTCCACAAAAAAAAAAAACTAAACGACAAACGCTGTCGTTTTCTACGTGTGTAGGAAGAGCCAACGAAGTCCGAGAATGGTGAAGGAGTAGTTGGAGTTAAGGAATCAGACGGTGGGGGTGTTGAGAATGGTGTAAGAAGGGACGGTGGAGATGAATGCGACGATAATGAGGAAGATGATGATGATTTTTGGAATTCTTATAAAAGTGAAATGTAACAAATAAACAGATTAGTTTCATGTCGTAATAGCAAACAATAATATTAGTAATCTTTTTGATTGAGATAAAAAAAAAGACTTATGTTTTCGTTATTCTTTTTTGCTATTTTGAATTTTTTGGGAAGACAATTTAAAATAGAATCAAGTATAAAAAATCAGACAACAAATGGCCAATGACTGTTGACTCATCGTGTACTGCTCCGTTTTGTCGGCAATATTCTCCTTGATATTTTTTTTTAATTCTTTTCTAAAACAGTGTTGCTTCTCTGATTACGACGTTACAGCCTGCTGAAGGTAGATCCGTTTTAAAAACTTTCACGTAAGGTCATTAATGACCGTCAGATTCTTCGTCGGCTGGTGACAAAAAGTGAATCTCTTCTTCTACTACTTTTTCACGCTTAGTTTTATTTAATTTATATGTAATCACTCCCAATGTTTTGCCAACCTTTCACTTTGAAGCCGTAAATAATATTTTCTTACAAAATTAGCCTCGATGATTAATGCCCAACCCACATTTCCTTCCAGCCAACTTTGTGATGACATGTTGTTAGTGAGTAATAATTGGACAAGTTTTTCAAATAACGTTCTTTTAAGTTTTTATTACTAAAACAATCTTAAAAAATTAAAATAGGTCTTTTTATTTTTAAAATTTTAATGTTTATGTTTTATTTTAAACTTCAAAATTTACTTCATAGCTTTAAACCATAAATCTAGATTATTTAATCATTTGAAATATAAATGTATATTTTTATCTTTTATTAAAATTTATTTTAATCATTTTTTTAAAAATATTATTTTAAAACTATTTCAAGATATTTCTAAGACATACATAATTGATCTAGTCATAAATTCTTTTGGTATATAATATGACGAAAATTAAAAGAAGAAAATGAAAATTATTAAACTTCTTTTGGTATATAATATGACAAAAAAAATTAGAAAAAAAGATAAAAATATTAAACTTGATACATAATATGAAAAAAATTAAAAGAAAAAGATAAAAATTACTGTAATAAGTAAAATAAAACAAATAATATAAAATATTAGCTTTAAAAGATTAAGTTAAATCCAAAGATAATTAACTGAAATATCCAATTTGAGTATGGGATTTGAAGGGGGCAAAGAAAAAGTATGGGGTTCACAAGAAAGAAGCAGAGTGTAAATAACAGAGGTGTCAGGTTAATAAATTTTAAGATATTATTTTCCTTTTTTCTAGAAAGAATTAAAAAAAAAAGATATAAAGCAAAAAGAAGATAGTCCAGAGGTTGCTCCGCCTTCTACTCTCATCTGAAATTTTGTTTTCTTCTTTTTTTTTTGCGAAAATTGAGGGGTTTCTCTGGTTAATGGGAGGAAGAGTTGATTCGCAAGATTAGGGTTGGTTGATTGATTCGTGGATCAGCCATTCGAGCGAGAAAGGAATCTTCAGATGTCAGGTCCTGTTGATCGATTCGCAAAGCCATGTAAGTGTTATCAGATCTATCGATTTGCTTTCTAGGGTTTCTCTGAGTAGGATCTAATAATGCAATTTCGTTTCTGGGTATTTAGGGTTTTGCTGTTTACGAACCTCAATTTTCAGAAATTAGGTTAATTTCAGCTGCTTGTTGTTAATTATAAAAAAAAATCAAAACTTTGATCAGGTTTTGAGGGACTGTTGAGTAGTGACGAGAAGAAGGAACGAAAGTCTGACTTTGAGATCTCAGAAGACGAGAGGAGAACAAGAATCGGCTCTTTGAAGAAGAAAGCCATCAATGCCTCCACCAAGTTCAAACACTCTCTCAAGAAGAAGAAAAGACGCAAAAACGAAGGCCGTGTCAGCTCTGTCTCCATCGAAGATGTTCGTGATGTCGAGGAGCTTCAGGCTGTTGATGAGTTCAGACAAGCTTTGGTCATGGAAGAGCTTTTACCCTCCAAACACGATGATTATCACATGATGCTGAGGTTTTTGAAGGCGAGGAAGTTCGATATTGAGAAAGCAAAGCAGATGTGGGCTGATATGATCCAGTGGAGGAAGGAGTTTGGTACCGACACTATTATCCAGGACTTTGAGTTTGAAGAGATTGATGATGTTCTGAAGTATTACCCGCATGGTTATCACAGTGTAGATAAAGAAGGCAGGCCTGTGTATATTGAGAGGCTGGGGAAAGTTGATCCTAACAAGCTGATGCAAGTTACAACGATTGATCGGTATCTTAAATATCATGTAAAGGAGTTTGAGAGGAGTTTTATGATTAAGTTTCCTTCTTGCACAATTGCTGCAAAGAAGCATATTGACTCAAGCACGACTATTTTGGACGTCCAAGGAGTGGGATTCAAGAACTTTGGCAAGTCTGCTCGCGAGCTTGTTACCCGGTTGCAGAAGATTGATGGCGATAACTATCCTGAGACTCTCCACCAAATGTTTATCATCAATTCAGGGGCTGGGTTCCGCGTGATTTGGAACACTCTGAAGACCTTCCTAGACCCCAAAACAACTTCTAAGATTCATGTAAGTTAACTACATTTCTTTTTCTTGGTTTAGGTTGGTATTCATCTAGACTGGTATGTATTGTGATGTAGGTACTCGGATACAAGTATCAGAGCAAATTGCTTGAGGTTATTGATGCCAGGTATGTAACTTCTAAAGAATGACTTTGATTCTTTTGTGTTTTGCTTACACTGTAATGTATCTTTCATTTGTTACAGTGAGTTGCCTGAATTTTTGGGTGGTACATGTACTTGCGCTGATCAGGGAGGTTGTATGCTTTCCGATAAAGGGCCTTGGAAAAATCCTGATATTTTGAAGGTTACTTGTTTTGATCTCTTTACACTCCCAAGCTTTCATATTATCCAAGTTTATTTAATTTTAAAGAAGATGAAACAAATGGGTTATAACTACAGATGGTTCTTCACGGGGGAGCTCACCGAGCGAAGCAGGTGGTGAAAGTTCTGAACAGCGAGGGAAAAGTCATTGCGTATGCAAAGCCATCTTATCCATGGATAAAGGGAAGTGACACCTCAACCGCAGAATCAGGTTCTGAAGCTGAAGATATTGTTGTCTCTCCAAAGGCAATAAAGAGTTATTCTCATCTCCGCTTGACCCCTGTTCGCGAAGAGGTTTGATTTAAACGCACTTTCTCCATCTTATCCTGTTTTGTAATGTACTTGCTAGTTCTGTGGTTCTGAATCTTGCTAGTGATTATTATTTGTAGGCAAAGATAGGCGCTGGTGAAACGAGCTTTGCCGGTAGTTTGGCAGGTTATGATGAGTATGTTCCAATGGTTGACAAAGCTGTTGACGCCACCTGGAAGGTTAAACCCACCACCATCAACAAGGTTCAATCAAAAGGTAACTGCTTATGATTAAGTGAAAAGAAAGGTTCCAATTTTGGCATCAAACAGTGTAAAAAATTGAAAAACTGAAACTTTGGTCTTTAATCTCTTTACGCAGGAGTTCTTATTACTCCAAATGTCCCAAAGAAGCATGAAAGCTTAAGTGCTCGTGTCCTAGTATTTATCATGGCGATTGTGATGGCGATTCTCACATTCTTCCGCACAGTATCACATCGTTTTGTGAATAAGCAGCTTCCTCCTCCTACAAGACAACCGCAAATAGAAGGAAACACTGCTGCTGGAGAGGAGGAAGCTGAACTCCTCAATACAGTGCTGAAGAAATTAACGGAACTTGAGGAGAAAATTGGAGCACTGCAGTCAAAGCCAAATGAGATGCCATATGAGAAAGAAGAACTGCTTAACGCAGCTGTTTGCCGTGTAGACGCACTTGAAGCCGAGCTCATAGCCACGAAAAAGGTAAAATTGAATTAACCATGTTCAAACAAAACTAGATATTCCATGTTCTCTAAAAAAGCGTTTTCTTCTTTGGAGCAGGCTCTATATGAAGCTCTGATGAGGCAAGAAGAATTACTCGCTTACATTGATCGTCAAGAGTTTGCTCAGTCCCAGGTCGGTTTTTTTTTTCTCTATTGAATGTTATTTATTCAAATTCTGTTATAGCAAAAACCCTAATCTCAATCATCAATATTGTTTTTTGTTTAACAGAAGAAGAAGAGGAAGCACATGTTCTGTTTTTAAAAAGAAGAAAGAAGAAAGAAGAAGCGTCTATATATCTGCCTTCTCTTCCTTTGTAGATTTTCGTTTATAAAGAAGAGGAACAGAACAAGTGTTCATCAAAAACAAAGCCGTTTTCATCTCAATTTATCTTCGAATTAAGAGTTATCTCTCTTTTATGTTGAAGATGATGATTGTTGATGATGATGACAAGTTGGTCTTTATATAAGTTTTATATTAACAAAACAATTATTTTTTTAAAAAGGAGAAACAATTACACGAAAAGGGAGAAATGGAGTCTTTAAACGCAAGGCAAATCAAAGACTTCTTCATTATATCTTCTCCAGTATCCATTCTTAGACAACGGAAATGTAGTTTAGGAGGCTGAAGCAGTCTTTCAGAAAAATAAGAACTGAAAAATTAAAAACAAAGTAGATTATTATTTATAAAGGAATTAAAAAGTACGTAGTATGTAATCAATCAATCTTAAGGAGTGATTAATACGTAGTATGTGCTTACCCTTCTCTTCTTCTTTTTCTTCTCAATGTAAGCCATTATCTCATGTTGCCTCCTCATCGTCTCGTCCAGCGCCTAATAATAACAAAAACAGAGCAATTACAAAAACAGAACAAGAAAGCAGTAATAAAGAGAGAAAGAACGAGCTTTCTTCACCTTCTTGGTTTCAGACAACTGAAGCTCGAGCTGGTCAACACGACGAAGAGCAGCGTCAAGAACCTTCTCCCTCTCCATAGAAATAGCAACCTGAGCAGCATCCATGGATTTGCATTTCTCCTCAAGATCAGTCATCTTCTTAACCATCGCCATATACTCCTGCGTCGGCATAACAGTCACTCCGTCTGGGTACACATTCCCCTGCGTGAGCTTCCTTGGCATGTTCTTGGTTAGCCTCATCACTCCCACTATCCCCATCACCAACGCCATCACGCTCCCGTATAAGTACCCTTTCCTCTCCAACGTTTTAACAACTGGTGTGGACAACAAATCTGAAAGTTTTAACAAGTTTCACGGTTTAACCGAAACCCGGTTTATAAGCTAAACCAATATACTTAAAAAACCTTTAGGCTCGGGAACATTGTTGTTGGCCTCTGTAGGATAACAAGCACCAGTATCCACGGTCTTGTCTATGAACTGCTTCTCATTCTCAGCAACAGCTTTCTCGTAAGTCTTTTCTGGTTCGTAAGGTTGGAGTTTCTACGAGTTGTTTCAAAAAAATAATAATAACGTTAGGTTTTGTACTGGAAAAAAATATCAAACCGTATATCAGAAACCTCTGTTACGTTCTTAGACTCTGAGATGGTCTTTTCCTCGATCCCTGACAAGCTCTTCCTCGGGCATCTACCTTCACCGTTCTGAACCAACTGTTTTTTTTTATATATGAGTCAGACGTTGACGTTGTAAAAGGTTTAACTGAACCATTGTTTTCATTTCATAAAAAGATTTTGGTTCTCTAGAACTACCTTGAAGATCTCTGGGTCGTTCCATGGACCTTTGTCTGAACGCATACATCCACCTTTGTCTGCGCAGGTGCACTTACCACCCAAGAACTCAGGCAGTTCACTAAAACATACAATGAGTAGAAACAGAGTTTCTTTAACAAAGCAAAAGTTTAAAGATCACATGTAAAAGAGTTATCAAAGTTCTCACTTGGCGTCAATGATCTCCAGGAGCTTGCTTTGGTATTTGTTACTAAGAACCTGCCATTAATTAATTAACAGAAATAATGTGTTTTATTTTTACTAATTTTATAGATGGAAGTAAGTAAATATAGTCTAAAGAATCTTTCAAGCTTTTACGTGAATCTTGGCTGTAGTCTTGGGGTCAAGGAAAGTTTTAACTCCGTTCCATATAAGCCTGAACCCATAACCAGAGTTGATGATGAACATACGGTTCAGAGTCTACAATGTAATACAAACACAAAGGAGTAATGTTTCTGTGTCAAAAGTATTAGTAACTTAATAGAAGAAGAAGAAGACAAAAGGCACAAGGATATACCTCAGGGTAGTTCTCGTTGTCGATTTTCTGAATACTCTGGAGAAGTTCTTTTGCGGCTTTGTTGAAATTATTTAACCCCTCAATGAAAAAAAAAGATCAAATCATTCAAGAAACAACATTACAAAGAAATTTATAAGTTTATGTTAGCTTATTCAATCACATACCACGCCTTGAACATCCAAGATCGTTGTGCTCTGGTCAATGTGTCTCTTAGCAGCAATGGAACAAGCTGGGAACTTGACGTTGAAAGTCTTCTCAAACTCTTTCACATGGTACTTCACGTACCTATCGATTGTTGTCACTTTCATCAGCTTTGTGGCATCAACTTGACCTAGCCTCTCTATATAAACAGGTCTTCCTTCCTTGTCAACACCATGATACCCTTGTGGATAGTACTTAACCACTTCATCTATTTCTTCAAAATCAAAGTCCTTGAAGAAAAAGAAAGAGAGACACACTTTAGAGAGAGACAAAACGACCATAGGTAATTAGTTCAACTAAAAAGAATTTTGGCTATTGTGTTAGAGATTTCCAATTCGAATGATCGTTTAGATGAAACTAATATTATATGTTAAGATTTCGGGCAAATATTACGGATTTCGGTCCCGAACCTCTTGGTATTCCAAAAAAAAACGAGACAAAACGAGAGAGTAGAGAAGAGAGCCGTTTACCTCCATAATGGTGTCTGCACCATAGTCTTTCCTCCAGTTAAGCATGTCACCCCACATTTGTTTGGCCTTTTCGATATCAAACTTTCTTGCCCTCAAGAACCTAAGCATCATATGATGATCATCGTGTTTCGAAGGAAGTAGCTCCTCTAATATAAGAGCTTGACGGAAAGCATCAACCTGTTGCAACTCCTCTGTATCGATCTCATCAACAATTGAGACGCACGTCACACGGCTATGTCTTCGACCTCTCTTGGTCATTGAGTGCTTAAACTTGTTCGTTGCATTTATTGCCTTCTTCTTTAGAGAGCAAAGCTTTGTTAACTTCTTCTCATCTTCTGAGATCTCAACCATTGTTTCAGTCATGATTAAAGTTCCTGTTGAATCAAATAGCAGTTTCATTTAAAAAAAAATATTACGTTTCATTGGTGAAAATGAAAAAAAAAGAAGAAGAAACTCATTTAACATGTTACATTCATCCCCAAAACATTACGAGAAACAATCTTCATAAGCTTATGAGGATTAACATAAACCAAAAACTATCATAAACCTCACGTTTTGTGTGATTAGAGACTGAAAATCGGAAAAAATATATGTATTTTATGTTTTCATAATTCGATTCAAGAAGCTTATGTAAGAAGAACACATGTAACTTCTTCTACGTAACTTTTTACCTGTAGATTAAAAACAAAACTAAGAAGAGAATAAGAGAGAGATATATAAACTGTATTCTTCTCACACCAAATTAAGAACGGCTCTAAAATTAATTCTCAGAGAACAAATGTTACAAATCTAGAGAAAGAGCATTGACAAGGTTTTACCTGTTCTTGAATCACTTTCACAAAAATTAGCTTCTTTTTTTTTTTGTAAACAGATTTTTTTAGATTTGATCTTATATTAGAGAAACCATTTTTGTAACTTGTAAGTAATAGTTTTATCCAAAAATAAAAATACTAATGAAAATTTTCTTCTAAATCTGTTTTATATGCCAGTCGTGTAAATATAATTATTTGTTTCTTAATTAGAGTTATTTGTTTGGAAAGAAGAAAAATGGGGCCATAAATGTGGGGTTTTCTAAAAATCTAATGTATTTTCAAAGGTTTTTATAGAAACATATCCTATCTTAACCTTATAAGACCTCATCATGGATCTTTTTGTATTATTAACCAATAATTTCCTTCTCAAATTAGTACTTTTGATGAATATTAATTCGTATGAATCCTTTTCATTATTAACAGATCAGTATTCTTCCAAAACTAGTATCTGAAGATCACAACACAATAAATGGTGTATATCACTACCAAAACTTTATGCCAGAAAAACAAACAAATAATTATTATTGCCAAGGCTTTTAAGATGTAGTTTTAAAATTTAAAGTTAAAAGAAATTTAATTGTCCTTTAAACGTAACACAACATTAATCAGCATTAATGTTGTAACAGGATAACTAAGTTCCATTTTAATCCTGGAATTTAGTGAAATCTTATTGCCTAGTGAATCATCATGTTGGTGTGGTCAACTTTGCAGAGGTAGTAGTAGCACTGAGCGATCGTTGACTTGACTTGTCACTAGGAATTAACCACCCATAATCTCAACCTGTAAGAAAACAAAATGTCCTCAGGGACATTTAATATAGTTTTTTTCTCATTTTGTTAACATAATTTGAAACAATGTAACAAGAGAACTTAAAAATTTAAAAAAAAACATTTTGGAATAAATGTTTTTTTCTACCTGATTCAACCTCAGAGAGATCAAGAAACTCGTTTATTCTCTCAAGTGCTAAACCGGCAGACGATATCATTTCATTCAACAAACGTTTTTGCTCTTCATCAAGTTTTGTGATGGAAGAAAATCTCTCAGCCATGCTGACAATCCCCAACAATGGTGATCTTAACTCACCAGACATTTTAGCTAGCATCTTCTTAGCCTTCATCATCTCCTCTGCAAATAATCAAGAAGTGAAACTATTCAGTCTGATGAATATTGATGCCTTCACTTCACAAAACCTTTAATGTGAATGGTCTTTTTAAGTTCTGATTCCATTGCCTTTCTCACTGCATTATCTTCTCCAAGTTTTGCCAGCTTTTCCCTCTTCCTTACTTGTCAGAAGATGTGAGCTTTAGATAACTTATCAACATTGTCTGGTTTTTCAAACTCACCTGATCAGTTACTTCCATTCCAATGTAATTTATGCCGATTTTCTTGCCTATTTTGTTGTAATAGTTTTAGAGACAAAGACTCACACATCGGAAGTTAGAAGGTATCATAGAAGTGGGTCAATCTAATTATCACCAGTCATCTACCTGATGACCCATGATAAAAGGTGAGTTCTCAAGTATGAAACTCGAGAAACCTTCACATATCTTGAGAGTCTCCATACTCTTCAAACTCTCAACCAATCTCAGCTTGCTCTCTCTACTCTCCTCCAGTGATTTCTCCAACCGTGACGCCTTCTTTTTCCAGTATTCGACCGTATCAACCTCTTTATTTGATTCCTCCTTGTCTATATCAGTACTTTCAGCTTCTTCTATTTCTCTTCTCAGATTCTCAAGCTCCTCTCTTAAAGAACTAAGTTGAGATGAATCTTGGTGAGTAGAATCCATGAGTTCATATAATTGATCCCAAGTCTGCCATCATCGGTTTAACCATAGTTGTTACTTCCTTCAACAATGAAGTATACCAAAACTTGAAGGTGTAGATAGTGTTAGTAGATCTGAAAATTATCTGATTGAGTAGAGTAGAGTCAACGAGATGTCACACGTTTGCATCTGACATATTAATATAAATTTTTATTTTAGAAACTATATATTATAGTCTTTAATGTTGGATCTCTAAATCATCTTTGTTTTCATTATAGATGTATAATAGAGTGCTTAAAAATCCTGAGTTCATACAACAAAAATATTCAAAAATTGCTATATTATACAAAGAAATACAACAGAAAAAAGGACTAACAAAAATTTATGCCAAGGATTTAAAAATATTTTTACCCTTTTATAACAAACACTCACATATATACGTGAATGGTATTTGCAAAAACTATTTTTATGTTATTTTAATATATTTGTTTTGTCTTAAGTTACACCAAACTAATCATCATTTTGATTCCTCCTCTGCCTTGCAATGAAAGACTCGATCTTGTAACGGAGTTCCTCGTCAGAATCAAACCTCTCAGAAGACGCATCCGTCTCTGATCTCCTTAATCTTCCACATGAACTCTTCTCCAAACCCTCCAGATTCTCCGACCAGCTTCTCTGGTAACTCTGACTTTGCCTGTTCTGTTTCTCCATCTTCTTCATCTCTTGATGCTCAACTCTGCTTTGCTTCTCTCTTTTCACTGAAATTCTCTGTTTTGTAACCTTCTCAGGTTTGCTACGTGTCTCTCTCTTCTCAGTTATGCTCTGTGTCTCTTCCTCTGCTTCGCTCTGTTCGGTTATACTCTGTTTAGCTTTGTTCTCTGCTTCGCTCTGTTTTCCTCTGTTTTTCATCTCGGGTCGTGAGATTACATAACTCCTTGAGCTCTCCTGAACAAACTCCTCGTAAAGATCGTTGCTTTTGGACTTCGTAACAACTTCTTGATTCAGGAGAATGCCAGATTTGGCGATTAGTGCGATGACTATGGCGTTTGAGACAGCAAACGCGAGATTACGGTTTGCGAGAATAACCGCGGCGACACCAGAATCATGCAACGTGAGAACGAGCTGATAGCATAGCTTAGCTACGGTAACAAGAACAAGAACTATCTCGATCGCCTGGTAAAACAGATCCAAGATTACCTGAACCCGAGACTTCTTCGCAAGCCTCTGTATCTTTCTTGATTTAGTTTGTTGAGCAGTAAAAGAATCCATTGGTGAGGATAGTAACCCAAAAAAGGAAAGACCCTAGAAACAGAGCTTTTGCTTACGAGAAGAAGAGACCAGTTGTGTCCTCAGTTTAGAATTATGTAAAGAAATTGAGAAACTAATATAAGAAGAAAATGTTTTTCTCTTTGTTCTTTTTTTCTTTTACTTTGAGAATTTAGCTTTGATCCATGGGAGTATTTATACTGCTGGGTTACTCTGTGCATTCTACAACAAAACACGAATTGACCATACTTTAGTTTTACGTTCTTTTACATGTTAAACGTTGTAGAAATTCTCTTGACAGGGAACTTACTCCACAACTTCATAAGGTAAAGTTTCTAAACTATGTAAATACTTTTCTTAGAAACTATAGTAAACTCATACGACAATAATATGCTTTTTGTTTTCTTCAAAAAAAAAGTTTATGTATGGGGCTCGCTAAGTATAACAACAACAACAAATGTGGTGATATGCTATATATATATATATATATATATATATATATATATATTCGTAGTTCAAGAAATTGTTAAGAAATAACTAAGCATTTTGTAGAGAATTAGCGGCTATATGAATTAATCAGTTGACTAAACACAATCTATGTGTTCATAAATTATTGATTTATTATATATATATGTATATTAGTTTTTAGTTTAATTTTAAATTTTAAATTTTATTTTGATGAATTATTAAAATTAGATATATAAAACAATAGAAACTAAATAAATTTGTGAATATATTAATATTATTATTTAATTTAATAGATTTAGACTAACTAAATTGCTTTAATCCAATTTTAACCGATTTAGAAAAAAAAATTAACTTAAATCATATAATTGAATTTAAAAAAAACATTTCATTTAAAACAGAGTTACCGCAGAGGCGGACTAGATCGATTTTTAAAATCACATATATATATATATATATGTGTGTATGTATATTAGGACGTTCTTTTCTTTTTTTGGTCAAATATATTAGGACTTTCTTTTAGTTTTAAGATTTCATATTTTATTTTCAAATAAAAGATTAAAAATGTTATTCTATTCGTAATGATAAGAAGAATATATAGCCGTTAATTAAAAAAAGTTAGAGGTTTGTTCGAAAAATGGGGTACTGTATTAATCCAACAAGGCTGTAGCATGTTAACTCATTAGCTTTGGTATAAAATACTATTGATCATGAAAAGTATGCAACTCCTAAAGATTTTGTTTGTTAAAGAGCCTTGTCTTGTATCGAATGATATTATTCTCTAAATAATGTTTATTTATTTGTAATATGATTAATGCTGGTCTGTGATGGTTAAAAATATAGTATAAGATATTACTGAAATTAGTTTAAAAACCATGCATGATTGATTAAGACGACCACTAATGATGATTAACTCTAGAAGAAGTTTAAGAACGTGCTAATTACGAAATATATTATTGACAAAAAATCCGGAAGATAGTCTTTCATTACAAAAATCTCATATGTATCGGCATGATGCGTATGACAGACTATTAATTCATGTAATTAATAGGCTGAAAACTATCAGATTAACACTAATTTTTGTATTATTTCTGATTGAAAACAATAAAGCAGCATCGCACTATATTAGTGACTTTGTCCACTTGTAATTAGTTTACTCACCCAGTAAAGCAGCTACCGTGATATTGATATGTGAAATCTATTTGAAGCACATATTTATTCATGTATATAACTTTATTGTAAAAGTAGTTAGGACTTGAATGATCAGTACAAACTACAAAGCATGCCCAATATCACTGTGCTGAAACAAATTGTTATGAAATTTGTTATGTGATATATATACATGCATTGTATAGATGTAATATATATACATTAGTATGGACTTGTGTATATGTTATTGTTAATATGGATTATCATTTTCTTGAACGAAAATATGGATCATCATTTATCATATAGTATTTGTCTGTCTCAGTTGGGTTAACTATTATATCTTCTATAAGATATAGTTACTTAATATTTGTCTAAAAATACATTTCATTATATTTTGTGTATGAAAATTGAGAATATGTATATATATATATCAAAGTTACTTCTTCATTAAGAGATGGAGAAATGGCTTGTAGGTCAACAATTCTTTGTTGTTTCTTTAGTGTCTCGTCCCTTTCTAACAAAAAGCATAAATAGTAATACAAGATGTGGTTTCATGATTTTCAAAATTAAATTTTTCATTATTGGATACACTTTGACAAAAGCTTCAGTTTCTTTCTCAGAAATTTAAAATGAAAATTCATTATTGGTGAAACGTGTCTTCAGATTTTGATCGGATCATTGTAACTTGTCCTTTTAATGCCATTAGAGAAATAAAACAAATTCATGAATTAATTAACTGTAACCATTAGCATTTGTATTTGTTATTCTAGAAAAAACAACATTAAGGGGAATACCGAACACGATGTAAGTTGAGTTAGTTTACTCACATACATAAAATTACTTCATATTTTCCATTTACTTTTTGAAAAATTTATAGATTACATGCAACAATCCGACACGCGATCGCGTCAAGTACACATCTCTAAACCTATATATGTGATAACTTTAAAAAAACGGATAAAAAAATTCCGACCTGCCGGAATCGAACCAGCGACCTAAAGATTACAGCAACTACTACAGTCTTCCGCTCTACCAACTGAGCTAAGGTCGGTTTGTTAATTTATCCATGTAAAATATATAGATAACCTTAGATGCATTTTGGAGAAAACAAAGAAAAGATAATGATTATATGAATATAACCAAAACATCTACTACATTGAAGGATTTGTTTCGTTTACGTAAGAAAGGAAAGTAATATTTTTATTTTCTACAAAAATAAGAGATGAAGGGTCTGGATCTCTAAGTCATTATAATTGCGGAGATTGAAGATGCTATTGCCTTTTTTTTTCATCTTAAGATCTTCGTTATAATGACTTAGAGCACCTCCAACGGTTTGGAACCCCGTTGAGGTTTTAATTTTTTTTTTACTTTCTTTTTTTGATTTTTTTTTAAAAAAAATATTAAAAAAGATGAATCAATCGCGAGCCGCCACATGTCAGTGGGACCCGTAAACAGTTCAATAACCTAGTTCTTAATGGGGTATTTTAAAAACTGGTTTCAAAAAAATTGTGAGCCCCACACTTTTTAGAATCCCGAAAAATATCCTAAAAATCCTCCATTGGAGGTGGTCTTACTGTTTGATGCTTGCGTTGAGGTTAGTATAGAACTTGTGGACCTTAAAATATTCCCTTTGACGTTAGCTTTTAGCACACTGCAGTAAAGCTACACCATGAGTAGGAGGGGCAGTTACCCACCATAAATTTTTAAAATTAGTGTAACTTTGTACTGATTTTTATAATGCTCCAGTAATGTTCCAGTTGATAATTCAAATTTCTACAGGTATTAAGCATGATTTTGTAGTTCTGCTCCGGACAAAAATTGTTTCTAGATCCTGGGTATACCGCTTGCTGGAACTGCTTCGTGCTCTTAGAGACCACCCTTAAACCAACTTTTGACCAAGATCCTTGTCAAGGATTAGGATTTAAGAGGATTTTCAAGATCATATACTAGCCAGACGTTGTTGTTATAATGATCATTTGATGACAACTGCATGGTTCTAGACCAATGTATGTTGCAAAACATAGAGTTAAAAAACTTAACTCATAACAACTTTAAGTAGACTACATATCATGTTGACTCAGTTGTAAGCTTTAAGCATCTTAACTCGTATTTTGCAATTGTAGATGACTTAACTTATTTGTGGACCTATGTCTCTGCTTGAACAGTCTAATGAATGCTTCATTTACCTTTTTAGTCTTTTTTATCAAATTACAAAACAATGACAAAATCGATCATTAATCAGAGACTATATGGGCTTCATCAGTTGGACCGAAACATCATTATAAGGTTCGTTTCCCCTCAATTCTGCTCATAATTATATATGCTCACCTTGATCTATCTTTCGGACAGAACTGAGGTTTTAATAGAATGTCTAAATATATATAGATCTGTCTGAACTGTGAGTTTAGCTCTTAACAATGTGAAGACATGTTTTTGCGATTGGAATCCTTGTTGTTGATTGGCGGTTAATGTTGTGAATAACAGAAGTGGAGCAAGGGAAAGCAAAAGGAGAAAGTGAACAACATGGTGCTGTTTGATCAGGCTACTTACGACAAGCTTCTCACTGAAAGTCCCAAGTTCAAGCTCATCACCCCTTCCATTCTCTCCGACCGTATGAGGGTATATCCATTTTGTTTTTTTACTTATAATTCGATATATTGTTATAAATATGGATATATTAATGGAAAATATATGTGTTGTTGGTAGTAAATATATAAAAAAAGACATATATGAGTTTTATATAAATTTTGTAGTCCTAGTATTTCTAATAGTCCATTTATTACATACTAGTTCTAATAATCTTAATAATAAACACCAACACGTTTCTATTTTTATCTAACATAATAAACAATTAATATATTGTAACTTCCGCTTTAATTCTACCTTTTCTGGATTGTATTATTGAGCTAAAATGTAAATAGCTTAAACTATTCATTTTCTATGAAAGTAAGTTACAAAAAGATAAACCGTTTTGAATTCATGTCATGTTTTATTCTTATTCCACTTAAATAATTATACAATACGGTATAACGAGTTTGTGGTCGGAAAATGATAAAACTCGGGGTTTGGACCTTGATTTGTTCTCTACAAATCTAATAATTAGTTGTAGTGCGTATTTTTATGGACCTTTTAAATTGTTATTGTAAATAGAGTTTGATTAAGATTTATACACAAATATGACTATAAAAACAAAAATATTAAAATTAAATTCCTGAAAAAAATAAAAATAAAAATATATTTGTCTTTAAAAAGACGGATCAGAATATATTATTAATACTAATTTGTTTTAGTGATAATAGTTATCTTTGTATTATCCAAAATAAATAAATTTACCAGGCGATGTAATGTGCAGTAAACCACATAATCATTTTTTATTCCTACTTTAAAGTCTTATCATACTCAAAACCAAGTTAACTAAACCAACTCATTAAAAAAAAGATAATTCTAAAATTTATTTTGAATAATTCAGTATTTAAAACAAATATTACACTATTTTCCCACTACCAATTACTTCAACTAATCTAACAAAAAATTAATAAGACATCCCGAGTTTCAATTTGCAGTACCGAATACAATTAAAAAAAAAATAGACGTAGTAGGCCTTATATTAGGCCCATTAACAAATGAGCTAGTACTGTCCAAAATGAAAACTCGTCTGGCACATATTCGCCTAGAAGAAGCAGCTTAGAGCTGTCTGAAGGTAAAAGGGGGATTCTCGATCTTAAGGTAAAAACATTGTCTTGTTTGATTGATGTTAAGATTCCTACTTACGGTGGTCTCTCGTCTCAAATTGAGCGATTGATTTTCTTCAGTGAGTAGATTTGACGATGGAGGAGAGAGTAGGGTTTTGTTTCTCTGAGATCGATAAGCTAATAGATAGATAGATACTCAATGGCTTTGAGATTTTGCGTTGATTGAAAGCTTATTATACTGTTTGTTGTTGATAAGGTGCAGAGATATTAAAGCAAACATTCATATACCATCCAAACCATGTGTGCTCAAGTGTTGTGAGTTAATGTGACCACTCTACTGTTTTTTTTTTGTTCATGAACATCAGATGGACATAGACGGAGGTGATAGTGGTTCAGTGGCAACCCCTGTTCAGCAGCGAGCACATGAGGAAGAAGAAGAAGAAGAAGGAGAATGCCATTGGAACATGGAGACTCTTGATATCGTACAGGACGAATGCATCACCAGTGCATATGGTAATCTTTAAGCATTGAATATTTGGCATTCATTCATATCTAGTAACTGAGGTATAATGTTGTACTTGTGTAGAGCAACATACTGGAAAGTTCCAACTAAAGCCTAGATTGCTCGACACTGTGATTGAAGAACCTAAGTCTCATTACTCTGTTGATGATACAACTTGTGCTAACCAGTCTGAGTTTATGGTCAATGTGGAATCAAGGAATGATGAATCCAATACGAATACTACATTTCATAGAGAGCATCAAGAAGAAGAACATAACATTCCTGAAGTCCCCAGAGAAACAGTAAGAATATTTCCTCTTTTTATTGT
This sequence comes from Moricandia moricandioides, assembly GCA_905132885.1. Taxonomy (NCBI): domain Eukaryota; kingdom Viridiplantae; phylum Streptophyta; class Magnoliopsida; order Brassicales; family Brassicaceae; genus Moricandia; species Moricandia moricandioides. The sequence continues at coordinate 62,675 of CAJHQQ010000192.1, read as the reverse complement.
GTTAAGTTGGAATTACTTTTTTTATATTGGTTCTGCTTTTTAATATTTTGATCAGGCTCCTGGCGGATTGGAACAAGAAGATCATGTTGTCCCACCTAGTAATAACGATACAGTTATAGGAGAAGGAGAAACACAGTCTAATGAAGCGGAACCACGTACTGACAAAAAAAGAAAAAAAAAGAGAGCTCGAAAGAAGAAAACCACTAGTGAAGAAGAACCAAATAAGTCTCCTCCTCAGAAGAAGAAGTTCAAGCATTCAAGTCGTAGGCAGAAAAACAGAACATGTAACTTAGCTGAACATAATGATTTTCTTTTAACTGAAACTATCATCTAGCATCTGACCAACTATTTTCATGCTTTTTCGTGGTCTAGTGGAGAAGGAATTGCTTGAAACTCCAGATGATGCGATTGGTACCCTGCCTATTAGAGATATGCTTCGCCTTGTTGAATATAGAGAATGGGTGGAGGTAAGAATCACCTCTTTGTTCATATACTTTTGTTTGATCTCTATATGTTGCTTGGATCCTAAACTTTCCTTGATGTCTATTTCTTGTTAATACAACAGAAAAAGGAAGCAAAGGGAGCTCCTGTTGTGCCACCGACTCAAGAAAGGTACACTTTATTCATGTCAGAGAAGAATGAAAGTATGAGATGACAAAATCAAGAGTGTTTTCTTTAATCTAAAGGATTGTTTGTTATGATGCAGTAACACAAACGCATCGGAGTATAACCAGTATTATTCTCAAGGTTTTGACGCTGAAGACGAATTTGGTATGGAGGAGGGAGAAAACCCAGAAATTAACGTAGTGAAACCGGACTCACCGGTTAACTATCAAACGTACATGAACAAGACTCCCAGAACTCGATGGTCAAAACAAGATACACAACTCTTCTATGAGGTAACTAAACTTGATCTCACTGATTGTTTACTGGAGATGCTTGTTTGTTGATAATCAATTATTGATCTTTTGTTTGTTTTTGGTTAAAAGGGAATTCAAGAGTTTGGGAGCAATCTATCGATGGTACAACAACTCTTTCCTGAAAGAACGCGTCAACAGATCAAACTCAAATACAAGTTGGAAGAACGCAAGAATCCTTTGAAGCTTAACGATGCATTATCAACTCGCTCCAAAAGTGAGAGATCATTTTCTCTCTCTCTTTCTCTGTTTAGTTTCTTGGTTAAGAACTGAGCAAGTTTTGTGTGTTTCTTCATGCAGATCTTACTCACTATGAAAGTGTGATTAAGAAGCTTCAGCAAGAAGCTGCGGCTGCAAAGGAAGGAGAAGAGGAAGACGAAGAAGAAGATGGAGATGAGGCAGAGACAACTGCTGATGTTCCCGAGAATGTAAGCATTCTTTTATTTTCTTCAAGTTGCCGCCAAAATCTGTTAATTAGTTTTTTTCCTCAAAAAACAAAAACTAAACGACAAACGCTGTCGTTTTGTACGTGTGTAGGAAGAGCAGACGAAGTCTGAGAATGGTGAAGGAGTAGTTGGAGTTAAGGAATCAGACGGTGGGGATGTTGAGAATGGTGTAAGAACGGACGGTGGAGATGAATGCGACGATAATGAAGAAGATGATGATGATTTTTGGAATTCTTATAAAAGTGAAATGTAACATATAAACAGATTAGTTTCATGTCGTAATAGCAAACAATAATATTAGTAATCTTTTTGATTGAGAAAAAAAAAGATTATACAAGAAAAAGACTTAAGTTTTCGTTATTCTTTTTTGTTATTTAGTGATGTTTGTACAAATTCTTATTGAATATTTTTGGGGAAGACAATTAATTTAAAATAGAATCAAGTATAAAAAAAAAAGTTCGAGCACTCTCTCAAGAAGAAGAAGAGACGCAAAAACAATGACAAAATCGATCATTAGAGATGATCTGAGCTTCAGTTGGACCGAAACATCATTATATGGGCTTTTATCATAACGGCCCATATACACAATAAGCTGAACCCTAGGAGATTATAAGAGCAAACCCTAATTCAATCTCTTTTCCTTAGCCTCCTCCTCACCTCTAAGTCGCCGTCTGCTCCTCCGTCTCCGTCGAAGTCAACATGGTATCTCTCTCTCTTTAAGCAGATCTATGTTTCTTTTTCCTCTAGTCTAAATCATTATTTCGTGTTTCTTGTTACAGGCGCCGAAGAAGGACAAGGTTCCACCACCATCATCAAAGCCGGCGAAATCCGGAGGTGGAAAGCAGAAGAAGAAGGTTCGTTTCCTCTCAGTTCTGCTCATAACTATATATGCTCACCTTGATCTATCTTTCAGACAGAACTGTGGTTTTAATAGAATGTGTAATATATATATAAATAGATCTGTCTGAACTGTGAGTTTAGCTCCTAGCAATGTGAAGACATGTTTTTGCGATTGGTATAACCATGTTGGGTTAATGTTGTGAATAACAGAAGTGGAGCAAGGGAAAGCAAAAGGAGAAAGTGAACAACATGGTGTTGTTTGATCAGGCTACTTACGACAAGCTTCTCACTGAAGCTCCCAAGTTCAAACTCATCACCCCTTCCATTCTTTCCGACCGTATGAGGGTATATCCACTTTCACTTACTGTCTCATATCCCAACATTAAGTTAGTTCATGTCTAAAACTTCAATGTTGAAAATTTGCAGATTAATGGGTCTCTAGCAAGGAGGGCAATTAGGGAGCTAATGGCTAAGGGTGTGATTAGGATGGTCGCTGCTCACTCGAGCCAGCAGATCTACACTCGTGCCACCAACACCTAAGAATGTTTTTGGTTTTTGATCCGGCTTGGCCGTTGATTTGTTTTTATTTATCTCCTTTTTGGTTGGTTCTTGTTAGAATCTTGTTTTGAGAACAATGCATTGCAATTAAATCAAACCATTGGCGTTTTTACTTCTTTCTATTCGACATTTGCTTGCTTCACAGTTTCTAGATCACTATATTGTCGAACTGGTCTTGGTTTGGCTGTGATTCAATTAATTGATAAGTAATGATTTGGAATTGGACTTAAAATGTAACGACTTATAAATAAAAGAACGTCTGAGCTTTGCAGTAAGTGTGCTACCATCGGAAGCTAATATCAAATTAATTAATCTTTATTTAACTCAAGTGTTAAAATTGACTTGTGATTAATAGTATGGGATTTGGGTTAAATCGAAGTTAACTACTTGTGTCGGTGGTTTTAGCGTAAATAATCAAGGGGTCAAACTGAAATCGATAAAAAGGTTGGGGTCAAATCAGATAAGAGTAACTTTTATTGGTGCATTCTTACGTAAATGTAAATAGAAAGACCCAAGAAAATAAATAAAAGAAAAATAAAACGCGGATCAAAATCCACTTTCTTCATTTCGTCTCTCTTCAGATCTGTGCTCATTCTTTTCGCTCCATTTCGGATAAACATCTCATCTTCTTCCGTAAGTGCTCTCAATCTTCCTCGGAAGTTTCTAATTCGTGATCTCAGATGTATTTTCACTGTTTCGATCGAATTCTTAGCGTTCTTATGATGTGAGTTTTACGTTTTAGGTTTCACCGATTGAGTTTCCAGATCTCAAATTGAGCGATTGATTTTGTTCAGTGAGTAGATTTGACGATGGAGGAGATAGTAGTTCACTGAGATCGATTAGCTAAGAGATAGATAGTCAATCGCATTGAGAAACAATTTCGATCAGATCCTCGTTGAAAGTTTGTTATATGATCTTACTGTTTGTTATTGATAAGGTGCAGAGATATTAAAGCGAACATTCATATACCATCCCAATCATGTGTGCTCGCTCTACTGTTGTGACTTGTGAGTTAATGTGACCAGTCTACTGTTTTTTTTTTGTTCATGAACATCAGATGGACGTAGGCGGAGGTGATAGTGGTTCAGTGGCTACCCCTGTTCAGCAGCGAGCACATGAGGCGTGGAGGATCTATCAGCATTACCTTGACAAGACTACGCCTCACGCAACTTACAGGTGGATTGGGACTCTTGTGGTTGCGCTTGCCTATTGTTTGAGGGTTTACTACATTCAGGGTTTCTACATCATCGCTTATGGTCTTGGCATCTACCTTTTGAATCTGCTTATCGGGTTCTTGTCCCCTCTTGTTGATCCTGAGGCTGCTGGGGGATCTGATGGACCTTCTCTTCCTACTAGAGGTTCTGATGAGTTCAAGCCTTTTATCCGCAGACTCCCTGAGTTCAAGTTCTGGTAAAATGAATTTTATTGAAGCTTTCTGATAGTGTTAGATAGATATAGAATCAAATAATAATATGCGGGAAGGAGGGAAGCTTTCTTGTCTTAATCTTAGAGGCTTTCTTTCACAACTTATTGATAATAGATAATATATACGAATGTTTTTTTTTTTTTTGCCTCAATCCTACTTGCTTGCAAATCTGATTCTCTCAGGTATTCGATGACAAAGGCATTCTGCATTGCGTTTGTGATGACATTCTTCTCGGTGTTTGACGTGCCTGTGTTCTGGCCAATCCTGCTTTGCTATTGGATCGTTCTCTTTGTTCTCACCATGAGACGCCAGATCTCCCACATGATCAAGTACAAGTACATCCCTTTCAGCTTCGGCAAACAGGTATATACTTTAAAAAGAGTCTTGTTAAACTTCTCAATCTGTCTCCTAGTAGTGCATGCTGTTAAAATTTGCATTCATAATTGGGATACTGCTGAGATTAGTTAGGTGCTAATTGCATAAGTCTTGTTTGTTTATGCTTGGTTATACATTCCTAATGGACGACTTTCTTTGGTTTTGTGTGGCAGAAATACGGTGGACGAAGCGGCAGTGGCCCACGTGCGGACTGATCTGACCAATTTTATGAATGTTCGCCATTGTCATTGCAAAAGAACATAACATTTGTTTTTAGAAAATCATTTTGGACTATTTTTACCTTAAAAAAAATTGTTTTAGCTTAGCAGTAAACTTGTTCGTTGCAATAGTGCCACTTCTATAGTTATATGATTTGTTCACTTGCTCTTTACTTTCTACCCAAAACTGTACTACTAAGCTGGCTATACCTGTCTCTTCCAATGGACAGTGTATAGCGCTCATTGGACTAAACTCGCATGACTCTGTGAACTTCCGAATGTTTGAAAACTTCATTATTATACAAACAAAAAAAAAGTACAAGTGCAAGACATTGACAAATTCTGGTCTAAAATTTCCATCAGGTCGTGTGTTTGAGTTACAAAATATACAAAGAAATTTATTACAACAATAAAACCTGTCCGAAGCCTTGCATTCAAAATGGGTCGTCATCATAAGACAACAAGTTTAGTTAATTGATTCATCATACTGGCGAAGCAGAAAGGTAATACTTTGCCCAAAATTATTCAGAAATATTAATGGAAAGAGTGTCATGGAATGACTTTAGTTAAAGCTACTGCTCCTTTTAGACGTAGTTGTCGAGGATTTCATCAACAGTAGTGTATTTGACATCAGGGTAAAGCTCAGAAGCTTCTACGCCAAAAGAAGGTTCTATTTCGAAGCTTGTTTGTCCTCCTTTCACGAATACGCAATGACAAAGTGATAGCAACACGTTCAGTGGAGGCGAAGCTTCTGCAAAGAAAAAACAAAAAAACCCCATTAATAGACACATTTAACAGAACTTGGAGGAAGAAGAAGAAGAAGAAAGGTTTCAGGATCAAAACCTGTTATCTGGTTGAGGATTTGTTCTTCAGGAACATGGATTCTTTGAAGTGTTTTCCCAATCTTTTTCTCCCAAAGAGAGACAAGATCGTTGAAAGAGTAAGTGTTCATGGGTGGCCTAACGTATAAGATCTTGTTTAAGGTTCTTGGATCATCTACAGCCTTGATAGTGTAAGTCCCTATGTCTTCTTCCTTGTTGAACACAGCTGCGAATCAAACACACAAATAAACAAGAAACTGCAGAAATCATGAGTTGGATAAAAGAAAAGGTCTGACTTTACCAACCTTTGGGGGTTCCATCACCCATAATGATGACTTTGTCACGTGGAGGAGAAGTAGCACCAGGCTGTGCCAAAGTAGGGAGGAAGTAGCCAGCAAAGAAGTTGCAAGAGACAATAGTGTATGGTATCCCTTCTTCCTCAATTTTCCTGCGGAACATTGCCTTTGTAGCATAGGTTGATTTGGCCGGTTCAACACTCTGAGCACGGTCTACATCATTTCCAAACTCCGACGGAAAGAATCTCTGATGTGGACATGGTTCATTCATATCAGCAACAACCCCAATATTCTCTAAATAATATATTCTTCTTACGTATAGACATGATGACACTACTCTTGAACAAGGCAAAACTCAATCATGGTTAAGTGTTTTTTTTTTACCTTAACGTTACCAGCTTCTTTAATAGCAGAGAGGATCTTGTCTTGGTGACCCAAGAGAGAGTGTCCAACGGTGGATATCACCACATCAGCTTGCTTAATCGAATTCACGAGACTCGTATGATCGTTAAGATCTCCCTATACAGACAGCAACACACACACACATGTGTGTTAATAAATGAAATTTCTTAAACTCTAAAAGACAGGGAGAGAGAGGGACGAACGAGGAGAAAGCGAACGCCGAGATTCTTGAAATTGTGGATGGTGGTTGATCGTGAGGGGCTGGTGAGAGTGGAGTTTCGAACGAGAACAAGGGTTTCGTGTCCAGATCTCGCGCTCGCTTCCACTATATACTTCCCTATGTAACCTGTTCCTCCTATGAACAGAATGCTACTCTTATTAGCCATTGGATGATTCAGAGATGCAGCTGAAGGAGATTGATCCTAAGTTCAAGACATTTTAACGCCTTTCATTTGTGTTAAACTAAAATAAGGCTTCCTGAATGACGAAAGTACCCCTGTCGTCAACACTCGAGCTAAACTTTTTACTAGTCAGAATTTGCGGTTTGGTTGGTTGGTGAACCTGGATGCTTTTTTATGGCGACCGACCGACTAAATAAGTGGGCGTTGCTGTGTCGCTGGTCTTACGGGGAGAGATATGATCGTGGGCCGTTGATCATGGTACCAATACTTGCAATTAAGTTTTTTTATTGAGCCCTTGTCAAGGCCCAATTACTTTTTTTTAAGTCATCCTTGAAAGTACAAAACGCAACGTACTGCCACGGTTGGAACATGTTGAGCGTATTCTTCTCGCTACTAGAGAACCGAATATATATATTCATTCATTGGTTTGGTGCTATTTGGAAAGGTTGAAAATATATATATATATATATATATATATATTCCCTTCAAATAATTGAAGATAGGAAAAAGGGAAGGAGAATATTCGACGTATATATCTTTCTATCTTCTTTTAATTTATCTTCACAATCAAAGATCTGGACTAAATCAAAAACAACACTACTATGAATTAGGATTTAACAATGTGGAACATTTAATGAAAAGTCGTGCAGCTGAACATATAACTAGGGAGTGGTTGAACACTTGTACTGATTTAATTTTATTTAAATCGATGTAGTCTATAAGATAGAGATGAGTGAGCTCATAGCGACTTATTGGTTATTTTATACGATAATGCAGCAATAAAAAACTCAAAAAGTAGATAATTAAGTGAACACGCGAATTAACATTTCGTTTTAGGCAAGATTGACTTTTAAACGATGTGTTAAACCAACAAGTAGAACCATAACAGAACCAGAGAAACATGGATACGGAACCAAGTCTAAACCAAACACACAGCACAAGCAGACAAAACATCATCTTTGATTACCAACCACCACCACCACCGCCGCTGTTTCCTCCATAGCCACCATCACCTCCTCCATAACCACCTCCTTCACGTCTTCCACCACCACCACCGTATCCACCTCCACCACGGCCTCCACCACCACCAGATCCATAACCTCCGCTACGTCTTTCATATCCACCACCGCCCCCTCCGTAACCACCGCCGCCACCGTATCCACCACCACCTCTGTATCCACCACCACCACCACGGCCTCCTCCACCGCCGCCACTTCCTCTAGACTGAGCCTCGTTAACAGTAATGGTACGTCCATCAAGCTCTTTACCATTCATCTCTTCAATGGCATCCCTCATCGACTTCTCATCCTTGAAGGTCACGAATCCGAATCCCCTTGACCTTCCTGTCTCACGATCATTAATGATCTATCAAACACACAAAAAAAAATATTAGCAAACACTATCTAACAAGAAAAATCGATCGTTCTCCGAGCTCATAGAAGCATGAAGATTAACGTACCGATGGGACAAAATCAAGTAACAGTAATTAGTAACAGTAATCGAATCAAGTAACAGAGAAACACAGATCGGAATCAGATCCGTCGAGGATCAGAACCTTGGAATCGATAACTTCGCCGAACTGAGAGAAGGTCCTTTCTAGATCCGCATCCGCGGTGGCCCACGCGAGGCCCCCGACGAAGCACCGGTACTCTACTTCTGAAGACATTTTTTTTTTCTTAAGGAGGAAGGAGACTTGTGTGGTTTGAGATGATAAGAAGCGGCTTTGATTTTATAGAGAGGAGGTGACTGTTATAACTAGGGTTAGATATTTTCTAGGGTTTGCCGAGACTGAGATGTGCATCATGTCACCATTTTGGAAGTCAATTACTTTTTTCTCCTCCTTCCCACCAAAATATCATTAACTCTTCTACCCTCCTTCTCGTCTTCGTATGATAGCTAGTGGGCCTGTAATATGGGCCGAAGTGATTTAGTTACTAGAATCTAAGATGGCCACATTTTGTTGTCAGGAGGGTTAACAAGTTGCTTTGTGCTACCTTTTGTGGGTGTCGGCAAGCTTACTTTAGATGATTTGAAGCATAACTGTTGTGGCAAGAGAGTTTTCACTAGTCCATACTCTTCTGATACCAAACTCATGAATTTTCTGAAGTAAACAAAAGCTGCTCGAGTAATTAGAGACTCGTGCAAATGATACGTCTCTTGTGCTTGTAGAGTTTGGTGCAGATGTGACATTGGTAAGAGGGAAATTAGTAGAAGAAATGGGACATGATGTAGTTCGTGAAATGTTGGATACAGAGAGTAATTTATGCTTTGGTGAGGTTTTAAAAACTCCTTCATTTTAGGCTACCTTTAACATAAGTTTGATTTCTCAAAAACTTCTATATTATTGCTTGGTGTGTCATGTATCATTCATTCTCTTAGATGAGCTAGAAAGATGTGCGTTGGTGGAGTCAGGGTATTTTTGGTGACATTGTAAAATCGTTTTGTAACAAAAGGGGTAAAGGAAGAAGCACTTGTGATCCAAACAGAGATGAAGAAGAAATGAATATGCCGAAACACCATAGTGTATAATAAGTGTGGATTTTTAATGTTTGAGAACTCTATATTTGTAAAAAAAAATATAATCAGTATTATTTGCTTTAAAATATGCTGATATTACAAGAATTGGGTACTATATACGATACTAGTAGCCGGTCCGCGCTTCGCGCGGAATGTTGTATTTGTTCGTACGTAAGATGATTATTTTTCTGAGGTTAAGGTATGAATAATATGTATATATGACACATATGTTGTGAATTTTTTTGCTATATAGGATCGTCTTGGTTAGAGTGTTATAGTTTCAAAAAGATTCATGCTAATGATAAATATATAAAAAGTCTCTAGCTTCAGTGTTCTCATCTTGAAACATTTAAATATTTTTGAGTTGTTGACAGTTCCTAAAACAACACCTTTAAAACAATTTATGTTTGCGAAAATCTGCAAAATACCACTTTATATTCTTTTAGAAATATCAACAGACAAATGATATGCAGGAACAACTTTTCTTTACGTTGTTGGATGTGCCTCAGCATTTGTAATGGTCCTCGATATCATTCTTAGTTGCAGCAACTTTATCAATTCAAAACCAATCCTTCATCCTCCGCACCCTCAGACGTCGAAGTTGACGTCATCTTCTCCACCATCTCATTCTCGTGATCCGTTTCATAATTTTATGTTTACTTCTCTTCTTCATTAGATTCCAACTACTTCTATTATAGTGACCCCTGCGACAGATTAGATACATATGTATGATGCTCTTTTATTAAACACTAGTGGAGTGCCCGCGCTTCGCACGGGTTGTTTGAAAATTGTGTTATTTAAATTTGTTAATATTTTTGCGGGTTCGCTTTATAGATTTTAATGCATGTTTTGTTTGTTGATAAAAAAGTTTCATTAAAAGATGATGAGCCATTAGATAGAAAGAAGAGAGTTTTTTTGTTTGTGAGTTAATGATGAAAATACTGATGGGCACATGCAAGATTCTCATGTTTTCTGAAATTTACTCTCTTTTGCACCAATTGATTGTGCTTCACCACTTTTACAGAATACATCTCTTGTTATTCACATTTTTTTTTCTACTCTTGTAACATTTTTTTTCCAGCATTTTGATAGATATTTGATAAAAAGAAATATGAAACTTCTCTAACGGCACATATGTGCTCTTTTCCCATTGAAGATATGACATACACCAATATCGGTCAAAAGGGGAATCTATAAACATGAACAAATAAAGATTTGAATAATGAGAGAAGTGAGGAAAAAATAAAAAATTTGAATGTTTAGAGAAGTGAGTATGAGAGACATAAAATCCATCTTCCGAGATACCAATTAACTGGTAATCAACACGGTTCACATGGGGAACCTGTCACAAAAGGATGAAAACAAATACGAATTGGATCATAACATATCTTACGACATGACGAAACTGGATGAAGGTTGAAGATAGTGACTTACATCACAATTGTAGGAAGAAGGAACGATATCCTTAAGCTTCTTAGTAGTGAAAATAGCAATAGCAACAAAGTGACGCTTGGCGTGCTTGCGAGTCTAAAAAGCTGAAATCTCAACAACCTACAAATTTTGTGTAGTAAAGTTGTAGGAGCAATTTTCTCAATAAATCTTATTTGTTTTGACTTAAATATCTATATTAATGGGAAACAAAAGCATATTAGATTTTATTCGACATAGCAGGAAAAAGTTAAAAAAAAATATGCAGTTTTTAGGATTTGAGTATGTTTGTTTGATGCAGTTGATGGTAGTTCAGTATGAACCGGAGATGTGCAAATAATAGGCGGTGGAAAGATTTAGTTTCTTAATTAAGCCCCTTGGTTTCCTTTATAGATAAGAGCATCATAAGCAATTAAGACAGAAAGCATATTAGGAAAATGCACTAGGAGGCAACTCAATGTCATTTCCTTTAGTATAATATTTCGTATGTAACTTTAAGAAGGAAAGCATGTGTAAATGTAATGGTTCTAATAAAAAAAATATTTAGTTATGTAACTGAAACCCAAAATTATGTTTTATCATTACAAAGCCATTATCATAAGGCATATGATTTAATAAATCTAGCTTAAAAATCAATCTTAAACTCCGACAATTCCTTGTGCAAAAACAGATTTTGACATGCGTTCTAAAAAGAGACAAAGTGTTGTAGCAGGAGGAAAAGAAATGATTGTATAACTTTATATGTATAGATTTCAAATTATCTATAACTAAATCACCTAAAATGTAATTTGGCTCATCCATCGTTGTGCAGGCTTTGTATTATATCCAAATATTTGTATTATGCAGTTATATTTATATTCTTTTCTTGTATGCATATTGTAAAAGCATTCAAGTCATATTTTTTTATTATAATATTTTATATAAGCCTTGACACATTTTCAAATTACATGCCATTATTTCTTAAATTAGAAACAAATGCTTCAGCTCAAACATGTAAAATTGTAAGTCTCATAACACTTATAACATACCCACTTGTTGCATCAAAGAATGTAGTCACAAGTGAGTTTTATTCAGTTCCATGTGTGATTTAATCGTACGTAATTCTTATATTTTTCTTGAATAAAAAATTGGACATTAGAGTTGGAACTAAAACCATTTTCTTCTTAGCTGCGAACTCATTCATTAAGAAAGTAGGTGAAAGAGCACAACTAAAGAATAGAAAGACATCATAAGTTATGATTTTCTCTTAGTTTTGATCCAATATAGATATGCCAAAAAAAATATCCAGTTTCTCTTAATCAGATTTGTGTATCGTTCTTCGACTCTTAAATGATACTTGTAATGTATGTGTAACTATATGTAAGAAGTTTCTATTTGGAAATAGTTTAAGGCATTAAAACAAATTATTTTGTTATCTTAAACTCTCATAAAACGCAGACCATAACACATCTCAAGTTTTTAAAAAATGATTTAGTTCATTTATACCTGAAACTGTTCTATTTAAGCATATACATACATGTATGTAGGAAAAAGATACATACAAATCGATTCAGTGATGTGCAACTTGTTGGTTAATAATTGACTGGAAAAGGCATCTGATTCACTTCTCGGGTTGGTATAAGAAACACTCCACAAGAAAACTAAGATGGTTCATTTCCATTTGTTCACACCACAAGCATAAAGCACACGCTGGAACTTTTTCTATGAATCCATGAACCTGAAAACAAAATTTTCATCGACATTGGTTAGTGACACTTGATTAGTTGCATTGTATAAATATTGGCTGTAGCTTAACTCATACCGCCAGTTAGTCATGTGAACAAACCGATGAGTCCCGGCTCCAACTACATGCCAGAGCCATATACCATTGCAAAACTCAGTAATGGCTTCTTGTCACTCCTTAGTTATCTTCTTAGATACATGGAACCATTTTTTATTTTATTTTGATGGAACATACCTACAACCACGTCAACAAAAGGTAAATAAAACAATCAATACACTGCGTAAGCTTTGTTCTTAAAGCGTCTTGTCTTTTACCCGTGTAATCATCGCTGAGCAGTAACAAAGAAGCTCCAAGACATAAGTTTGCGGGGTGATCTTTCAAAGGTCTCATCAATTTTAGCACGTAAATCTGGTGCAAGGGGACTTGCTCCTTCCTCCTGCCATAAAGAATTAAAACCAAACCAATAGAGTTATCGTCAAATACATAAAATTATCTCGAAGAGAGTCAAAGATCTAGGAAAAAGCTTCAGAGCTTCTTCAACAAAATATGTCACTTTACTCCCTTTTTGAGGATTGAAACGAAGAAAACAATTCAAAATTCAAATTACCTTTTCATTTCAGTGATGACTGTAGCTTCCCATACATAAGAAGACCTTCTTTGTACTCTCTTGTAGATAGAGGATTCTAGATTTAGGGCGTCGTCACTGAAACCAAATTAGGGTGGTTTAGAAACCCTAGCTTCAAATGCTATTCTGGTTTAACTGTGCCTCCGCTCCTAAAACCTTTTAGATTTCGGACAATCAGATTATAAACAACTGAGAATATGTTGGTTAATGACTAAGCAAAACATGGTAGAAACTGATGGGAATGGGAACCTATGGTGGCGAAGAAAACAAAGTGGCAATGCGGTAGAGGATCGATGGTGAAACTGAACAGATGTGGTCGCCGGAGAGGAGTTCAAAAGAGCATTGTCAGAGTCGTTTCTGAACTGAATAAAATATTAATGTTTCTTTATGGTGTAGAAGCTGTATGTTACGAAGTTGAAGAGGTGATAACAAAGAGAGGTTGATGTATAAGGAAAAACTCTACTCAAACACGGGCCAAACTAATGTTATCTATAAAAGCCCAATGAAACAAAAGTCCATTCATCACTTGCTTTCACCGAAAGAACAAAACTAAAAGTCGGAGATTTTCTTGCCACGTGGCGTATTTTGCCCGCAGGAGGAGGGAGAAAAGTCTCCTTTATTATAATAGATTTTGTTTCATTTTTGGTTTTATAGTGAAATTTATGTTAGTACACATAATTTAATCATATTCAGTATATTTATGTTTTTCTCTATCGGAAGACGGAAAAGCTTGGAACGTATAAGAGATTCCAACCTTGACAATTTCATTGTGTTATTGAATTTTCTAGAATAAAACTTTCTGAAGGAATAAAAAATCGTTGGCATAAGACAAAGAAGTGCAAAAAAATAATTAAAAGAAAAATACTCTACTGCCACCTTTTTGCAACATTAAATGATTGATCACTGGTTGGAGTCAAGAACGTTTTCTTCTGGACCTCACATGATTTGGTAAATATATTCCTTCTTCTTGAATTGGACTTCCTAAAGAAAGACAAAAAAATATCATTGTGAGTATTGAAAAAGTCAATGTAAAACATACTATGCCACCTACATGAATTATCAGAGGATCCATTACTATTTGGCGAATGTCTTGTCTTCTTTTTGCTTGAGTCTTGAGCATGTATGTGTTTTGACCATTCCTCTTCCTTTCACTTGCTCTCCCTTTTTATCCTCAGGCTTCCTTAGAATTAGTTATGTGAGGCTTATTTTCATCCCTTCAGTCCTTTACATGGAAGAAATCATCATGAGAGGATACTTCTTGCCACATAAATAATAAAGTTAAGATCTCTAAGGCCACTTTGGCACACCAGAAACCACTTTTTCATTTAAAAAGATAATTAAGCAATTCACTTTTTGAGATGATTAACCAACAAAAAAAACTAAATCATCAACTCTAAACAATATTCTTACTTTTGTGGTGAATATATTGAGGAAATATTATGTCGTTAAGCACAAATGAAAACCTAACTATAAATTAGCATATTCTCAAAGAAAGTTTAGTGTTGTGAGGAATGAACAGATCTTGTTTATGGGATGAGTTCAAACCTTTATATACATGGAGATTCACCGACTGGAAGAGAAGGTGAAAGCATTGAATAACTTTTGTGGGTCGAAGGAGTAATGATGATTCTTAGTGGCGATGGATGGCGATGAATCAAGATATCTCGTAACGCCTCAGATGATAGGAACCAAAGACAAAACGACACAATCGAATCACCACACAGATTCTCTTCATGACGATTCGTCTAGCTCGTGACATATCAAAGAAGAAGATGAAACCCTAGTTTTAGAGAATGCCTCTCGTGAATGGAATTGACCTCTATTGGGCTCGATATTTGACTTTTTGAATAATCAGAACATTGCCCATTAAAGGCACAAAAAAATCAAAAAAAAATAATCAAAACACGTTAATGAAACGCATATTTGATTTAAGGGACACGTGTCGCACTGTGAGTTAACGAATTGATGACGTGGCACGTCCTAGTGTGAGAAAACTCTTCTTTATATAATAAGAAGATGTTGTTTTGAATTTGTACTGGATATTATGTTGAGAAATCAAGTTTTGTTAGACTAGTAAATTTATTATAAAATAAAATATATTTAAAATATACTTTTGCTTGTAAATAACATATTTTAAATATAATAAAACTATTTCATTTAATTTGTGTAACCATCATATATTAAATTATGTAAAACCAACGCTTTTAGACAACTATAGTTATTGTAGATTTTTTTTTTTTGAAAATACATATTTTGTTTGATATAACTAATTATGACAACAATTTTCACAAATTAACCATGAAATTATAAGATTTTTTTGTAAAAATAATAGATACTAATCTAGATATAATACTTTATTTTTAATTCGGTATATTGTTATAAATATGGATATATTAATAGAAAATATATGTGTTATTGGTAGTAAATATATAAAAAGGAGATATATGAGTTTTAGATGAATTTGGTAGTCCTAGCATTTCTAATAGTCCATTTATTACATAGTAGTTCTAATAATCTTAGTAATACATTTAAAACATAGTTGTTCTGTTAGTTTTAGTAATCCGTAAATACATAGTTTCTACAGTTTACTAGTCCATTTGTAACATTTTCGTTAGTCTCGTGGTTTTCAGATGGTTCTTATGTGTAAGAATAATTACATCATTACTAGCATGTTTGCAATATCAGTTGTCACAATAGTAATACTCAGTTGTTAGTACCTAGCATTTTAGTAATATCAATCATACTATTAATACTAATTCGTGTTAGTAATAATAGTTATCTTAGTACTATCCAAAGAAAAAAAAAATTACCAGTGATTTTATCTTATTAGGCGATGTAATGTGCAGTAAACCACATAATCATTTTTTATTCCTACTTTAAAGACTTATCATACTTAAAACCAAGTTAACTAAACCAAATCATTAAAAAAAAAGACAATTCTAAAATTTATTTTGAATAATTCAGTATTTAAAACAAATATTGCACTATTTACCCACTACCCATTACATAAACTAATCTAACAAAAATTGTATAAAAGACATCCCGAATTTCAATTTGCACTACCTAATACATTAAGAAATAAATCGACGAATTGGGCCTAGTATTGAGCCCATTAACAAATGAGCTAGTACTGTCCAAAATGAAAACGCGTCTGGCACATATTCGCCTAGAAGAAGCAGGTCAGAGCTGTCTGAAGGTAAAAGGGGGATTCTCGATCTTAAGGTAAAAACATTGTCTTCTTTGATTGATTTTAAGATTCCTACTTACGGTGCTGAAAGAAAAAAAAAATAGATACAGCTTCCCCTCAGGTTTAGATCGCTTGATGTTACCTTATTCAGCATCTTATCTTCTTCTTTTTTTACAGAAGAAGAAATTTCTGATTAGGAAGTAACTAGGTCTGAAAGAAAATGGAGTCAGAGCAACGAACAAGCACTCCACCTAAAGAACAAGATTCTAAGGCCGCCGCGGAGAAGAAAGGCTCTCAGTCTCCAGCCACCACCAATGTATATGTACGGAGAAAAGTGGAGATTGACACATCCAAAGACACTCTAACTAAGCAGCCCAAGGTCAGCTCATCCACAGTACCACCACCTTCGGACTGGGAAGAGCGTTACCACCATCTTCAAATTAATTTAAACAAGCTTAACGAATCTGATCATACGGATCCTCATCTACACAGTGAGAGTCCAACCACCTTTTAATTTTTTACTAAACTCTAATTCTGACTTGTATATGTTTAAGTGCTTTGGTCACAATCCTCCGCGGAGCTTAGCAAGCATGCTGTTGACTTGGAAAAAAGGTCTATTCAGCTCTCTCTCGAGGAAGGTACGAATCAAATCTGATGGAGTACACTGATGCTGCTCATTTAACCTTTTAGGTTTGTAACGGTATAGCTAGGAACCATCTGAATTGGAGTTTTTTTTAACGAAATAATGTGTTGACAGCGAGGGAGATGCAGCGTGTAGCGGCTTTAAACGTGCTAGGAAGGTCTGTGAGTGAAGGGGGGCTAGGCTGAGACAGCGCTTTGAGCATCTCCAACGTAAAATTTCATATTTTACTCTATTTTAGAGTAATAGAATATGGAGTAAAAATATTCCAATCCTACTCCATTTTTCACTTCATAATGGAATAATGAACAAAAAAAAAATTACTCCATTTATGGAACAAATTCTATTATGGAGTAAGAAATGGAATAAGGATGGACTGTTTTTTACTCCATATTCTATTTTACTCCATTTTAGAGTATAAAATAGAGTTGGGATGGAATGTCTTTAGTGGCCTTGCTTTTGTTTAGCATTTTGTAATAGCCTTCCAAGCCAAAAGTCTTCTTAAGCTTCCTAGAACAAAACTACTACTAATAACATGTTTACTAATCCCACTTCTCATACTCTACCAAGACCATGTATTTATCTCTTTAGATGTGGATATCTATCTTATTAAAGTAGAAGTATTTTAGAATTTTGTTTGGAAACATGAATAGTGATGATTGTTTGGATACATGGATAGCAGTATTAAAAATAATTTCTTTTATTTACAAATTTAGCCTTTACATTTACAATAAATCTATCTTATTAAAACTGTAGTACCCATAAAACTTCACCTTATTTTTTCTTCTTATTTACCATTCTGTGCCATTTAATAATTTAAAAGAAATTTTATTTACGGGCTGACTTAATAATTTTTTTATCTAACCGAATAAATTCAAAAACAAGCATTATATTAACAAGATATATCCAAAAATCTAGCCCTTACGTTAACAATATTTTTTATTTCCAAATTACAACCCACAAAATAAAAGAAAATCCATCAATCAATTGAAACTAAAATCTAGAAGTTTTTATATATGAACAAAACGTAATAAATTGCTAAAATTGAGATATTCACTTATTCTTATATTTTAAATCATATATTTTCTGTGTTAGATAACCATATTAATTTGTTAGTTATACATTTTTTCTTATTTCAACAAAAATCTAAAATAAAAAAATAGTATTTATATGAAATAATTGAATATTACATAAATTTTATTTTCTAATAGATCAAACAATAATAAAATATGAACAATTTCAAACATATAAAAAACATATAAAATCAAACACAATTATATATGTTATATATTACAATTTACTATAACACTCATGCGGGTGTTAGTCATGGTCATCTAAGTATACATCGACTACAATTCGGTCTTTCTGAATGTTGGGGTTCAAAATGGTTTTACATGAATATACGGACGGTGTCGAGTAGGATCATTCAAGGTCCAGATAAGTTTGTAGGAACCTAAAAATATTTTAAAATTGTTGGTTTACAAATATTATTAAATAATTTTAAAAATAAAAATAAAAATAAAAATCAAAATCTGCGCTTACAAAGCGCGGGTCAAAATCTAGTTGAGTTTTAAATTGGAGAGAAATTTGATAAATAATAAGGAAACGAAATTTACTAAAATAGCCATAATAACAAAATTAGTATTTCTTTACTATATTTTGAATTTAACTTAAACTTTTAAAAAGTTAGGTTGAATTTTTGGGATCTTTTTTTGTTAACAACAAAATTTCCATGCTTATACTTTTGTCTTAAAGCGTCAAGCTTATGGATGTTTATGTTTGTTTGTTGCAATAGAGATTATGATGAATTTAAGGTGAAGATAAATGCATTGGTTGCTACAGGCTACAGCACAGAAAGTGCCTGAAGAAGGTTGGACTATGCAAGATGGTACTCCTTGGCCTGGAAACTAATGTCAGAGACCATCCCGACATAATTCAGGTAGTTGAAATGTCGTAAGAGTCCTAAAGCCTTTCTGAGAGATTTTTCAAAACAATGGCAGCTGTTCTTGGGACACAGTGGAGCTCGTGATACAGATTGGAATGAGTTACTTCGTCTAGTCTAGTGTATGTTTCTCGTGAGAACCGGCTTGGATTTCAGCATCACAAGGAAGCTGGAGCAATGAACTCTTTGTTAAGGATGAATCTGTCTTCTTTTGGTTGTTCAAAGTTTGGTTAACTAGAACTCATGTTTACCTTTTCTTGAAGATTCGAGTCTCTTCTCCTTACCTTCTAAACATAGATTGTGATCACTACATCAACTACATCAAAGCGATTTGTTAAAGACATTGTCTTCATAATAATTTTGTATTTCAATGTTACAGAAAGTTTCCGATTTCCTTTTAGTTGGAATAAGATAACAAGTCATATCACCACTTTCACCCATAAACCAGAATTTTATATTCTCCATTTTTGGTGGAGACGTCGATAATTTATTATTATGATATAGTACTGTTTAGAACTCTCGTTTTATTGTCTTAGAACAAGATTATGGGGGTTCTTAAGGGGGTTCTTATCGGGTGGGGCCCACTAAAACCCTTAAGAACCACTTCCTAAAATTTTTAATTAAGATACGTTTTTAAGGGGTTTTTATAATGTTCACGGGTCCCACTGACATGTGGCAGCCCGCAATTGATTCTTTTTTAATTTTTTCTTTTAGAAAAAAAAAAGTAAAATAAGAATAAACATGGCCTTATCTTCTTTCTCTCTCTTTTTATGCTTAAATTTGGTTTATTATCCATCTTGATGTTGTTGTTCTACACATTTTCTACAGATTTGTGCATAATTAAAAACAAACAAATTTCATCATACTATACAAGAAGGCAAACACAAAAAAAAAAGTGATTCATAACTTAAAAAAAAATACAAACAAAAAATGTTTTGTTTTTGGTTTACATTGATGAATGATCATAACTCATATGGTAGTAGCAAGAGCATGAACTAAACTATATGGTTCAATGGTCGCTGTTTATCAATCGTAATTTCCGCAAACCAAATGATACTTTTCTTATGTTTATTAGTAGACACATCATCATCATCATCCCACAAAACCCCCATTCTCCCACCATAATCCATCATCTTAACATTACTAGAAAATTTAGGTATTTTTTCCAAACCCTTCATATTATTCCATGATCTTCTTTTGGGATCATACCAATAGATCCCGATGCTATTACAGTGGTAGAAAGCGTTCTCTATAACACAATATGGGTCTTCGTATCAAAAACTTCCATCCATTTTGTTGACTCGATGAGATTTTTGTAGCTTCCTCCCGTTACATATATTTTTTTCATCAAAGACACAAGCAGATGGGAACAAACGTGTGATCTGCATGCTTGGTTGGGGCTTTAAGCAACGTGTGGGAATAACAATCAAAGACCATGACGCTAGAGGATTCATTATTATCCTCCATTAATCCGCCAATGATGTAGATATTATGACCAACCATTGCAACATCCGACCATGGTGCAGAGAGATAACCAGGAGAAGAGATGGGGACCAAAATATTTCTTGAGCTATTTGGTCTCCGGCAAAGTCTGAACCATCGTAGTGTGTTAGGGTCATTATGGAGTTGTAAGGACACATAGAGACAACTTTCGCTGCAGCCTAATAGGGTTCGGGTCTGGTAAAGCTCCACCGAAGTAAGGAGAGAGTGGAACCTCTTTTGGAACTAAGGAAAGTGTTGAGTAGTACAATCTTGAGATGAGAGCTAAGCAATTTAGTATCAAATCATCAGGAAGCATCAAAATTGCCATCTGCCTTCTGATAAAAGTTAGCCGTCTTCTTTTAAAGGGTGGCTCGTCTTCAATCATGGATGTGGAAGTATGGATTCCGAACATTGTATGGGATAAAAGCTAATTTTTTTCTTAAACCTATAAATTAATAAAATTTATAGAAAACAAGAGAATAAAAAATTAAACCGAAAAAAATATTCGAACTGATAATCTCTATGTTGTTAATTTACATCTAGAACCAATTTTATTAAAAAATATTTTTAAGAAAAATAGTCGATAATTTACTCTTTTTTTTATTTTTTTTATTTACTTATTTTTTTGAAAGCCCGAAGCACATGTTTGGTATGCTTCCCCTCAGGGCCGGCTCTCATCGCCATATGCATATTATTTCTAGATGGTTAGGGTAGAGCTTTTCACCTAAGAAATTATTTCTATCTGTTTGTTTATGTCTCCACCAATGTCACGTACGTGAAGTCTTTATATGCTGAATTATCAATTCACAATCTCACGAGTATTAAGCAATTATTGTCATATATATGGTTGTTGCAGCGGTGCAAGCTGGAGCGTCAGTGAAGGTGGAAGCAATACGAAGAGAGAAGAAGATGATGTTGTTAGTTCGGTGATTCATCATGACATGGTCGGAAAGGAGCAAAACGACGATGATGCATAATAATAATAATGTTACGGATAGTCAAAGTTTTGGGAAGTCGATCAAAGAAAGGAGAAATAAGAAAAATGAAGTTTAGGTCGATCGTGAGTATTTACAGAGCGACGTAGGAGATGAGGGACGACTAGCTAGCTACTTGATTAGTGGATAAGGTTGATGGCTAATTACGTTTTACTATTGGTTAAAGCGTGTTTTTATGTCATCGTTTCCGTGTTTTTGTATGTAATATGATCCCATTAGCGGTGATTAACAAGAAGATGTGTGCTGGACAAAAAAATGTTGCTTTGCAATAAATTTAGAATAACTTGTTTGACAAAATCCATTTCATAATGGGACTGTGTTAAAATTGCATTCAGACATTCATCCTAAATAGTTAAACATCAATAGTAATTTTGAAATACATATATAATACAAAATAATATAACAGTACAGGACTGTGTCCCATTAAGTTGGTCTTTCAGTACCAATCTAATGTCATGTGTTTTACTCGGTTGTATACAATCTTGTATGAAGATTTGCACAAACGAAAAGAACAAATACAATCTTGGGTGGAAATGGAATCAACAATTGCATAGACGGAAAATGCATATTATATAACATTACTAGGCATGCTACAATTTTATCCCAAAGCCAAAACTATACCTAAAAACTCAAATATAATACTTTGAAAATATACGTAATATCAAAATTATATTGAAATATCCAGATATACCTAATATATACTAGAAGTTTTTAGTATTTCGGATATTTCATTGGGTCTAAGATTCGAGTCGGTATAATATCCGCATATCTTCCATAACAAAACCTAATAAAAGTAAAATAACATTATCTGTATCGATCCGAAGTAGTTATTTTGGATTGGTTCCGGTTTGTGTGTTTCGAATATGAGTAAAATGCCAAAACCTAGAATAAAAGGAAATAATGGAAATAAGAATATATGATACTTTTTAAGGCTTCAACTATCATGTATTTATACATATGGTTTACAGATTTTTTGTTGTTGTTAGCATCTTAATCTGACAAAACATAAAGAAAATCCCAAAATGTTAAAAAAATTCAAACATCTACATTCAATAATTTAATTGCTAAATTTTTCAAAAAAAAAAAAATTAATTGCTAAAAGCCTACAGCTATCTTAAAGGCCAGCTTCTAATTTGGGCCCTTTGAAACAATCGGGCAACTTATTCATATTCACGGATGTCTCATGAGCTGGGCCCACATTCAGCGAGGTAGACGCTTAAAGTTTTTTACGCGCCACTTGACGTACAAGAGAAGCTCTTCCGTTTCATTATCTCGGAAGCTGGCGGGAAACTCTGAAACGTTTCGCGCGGGGCAAAAAAGTCAAAATTAAAGAACCAAAAAAAAAAAGCAGAAAGAAACCCTAGCCCCACTTGTGCTTCCCTCCAATCTTGTAATCTATTTAGCAACACTGTGCGTGACGTTCTCTCTTCTCTATCACCAGACTCAAAACACACACCAAGTGTTCGACACAATTCCTCAGAGAGAAGATGTACGTAGTGAAGCGTGACGGAAGGCAGGAGACGGTTCACTTCGATAAGATCACCGCGCGTCTCAAGAAGCTTAGCTATGGCCTCAGCGTTGACCACTGTGACCCTGTCCTCGTCTCTCAGAAAGTCTGCGCCGGTGTCTACAAAGGCGTCACCACCACTCAACTCGACGAGTTAGCCGCCGAGACCGCCGCTGCTATGACCGCCAACCATCCTGATTACGCCTCCGTCAGTTCTTGAACTCCTTTTTATTTGAATCATACGAGATTGCATCTTCTTGATTGGATTGATTGTTTTGGTTTAAAGTATTTTGATTGTTTCAATGGTTATGTATCAGTTGGCTGCAAGGATTGCTGTTTCTAATCTCCACAAGAACACTAAGAAGTCCTTTTCCGAGACGTGAGTCTTGTTTTCTTGATCTTTAAGGGCAATCAGTGATTCATATGAGTTACTTTGATGGATGTTGTGTATCTTCTTCAGGATCAAGGACATGTACAGTCATGTCAATGAGAGATCTGGACTTGCTGCTCCTCTAATTGCTGATGATGTGTTTGAGATCATTATGAAGGTTATAAAGAGCTTGTGTGTTTTTTTTACACAGTTGAAAAGTTTGCTTTTGAGTTTACTCATCTCTTGTTGAATTGTGTGTTGTGTCAGAACGCTACTCGTTTGGACAGTGAAATCATTTATGATCGTGATTTTGAATATGACTACTTTGGGTTCAAAACTCTTGAGAGATCATACCTCTTGAAAGTCCATGGGAAAGTCGTTGAAAGGCCTCAGCACATGCTCATGAGGGTTTCTGTTGGCATTCACAAAGAGGATATTGATTCCGCTATCAAAACTTACCATTTAATGTCTCAGAGATGGTTTACTCATGCGTCTCCTACTCTCTTCAATTCAGGAACTCCAAGAGCTCAGGTAATATACTTGATACCTATATTCCCGCTTACACTAGAACTCGTATCTGCATTCGTTTTACTGATGTGTGGTGTGTAAATGTTTTGGTTTGCAGCTAAGCAGCTGCTTCCTGATCTGCATGAAGGATGATAGCATTGAGGGAATATATGATACACTGAAAGAGTGTGCAGTTATAAGTAAATCAGCTGGCGGTATTGGTGTTTCAGTTCACAACATCCGTGCGACAGGAAGTTACATTCGTGGCACTAATGGAACATCTAATGGTATTGTTCCAATGCTGCGGGTGTTCAATGATACTGCTCGCTACGTTGACCAAGGAGGAGGCAAGAGAAAAGGTATAAACTTCATTGCTACTGTTATCATGATTATTTCTGGATTATTGTTTTTTTTTCTTATGTATATTTATTTGTAATTGGTGAAGGAGCATTTGCTGTATACCTGGAGCCATGGCATGCTGACATTTTTGACTTTCTGGAACTCCGGAAGAATCATGGGAAGGTACAGTCTCAATATCACTTCTTTCACTACAATATAATCTAGAATTTGTTTAGTACACTCTCTCATTACACTTTATTTTATTTGTTGTTCTATTCCAGGAAGAACACAGAGCTAGAGACTTGTTTTATGGTCTTTGGATACCAGATCTTTTCATGGAAAGGGTCCAGAGTGATGGGCAGTGGTCACTATTCTGTCCTAATGAAGCTCCAGGTTTGGCAGATTGTTGGGGTGCAGATTTTGAGAGATTGTACACTCAGTATGAGAAAGATGTGCGTGATTTCATCTTGGGGTTACTATTTCACTTTCAGAATTCAAACTCCTGCAATCTTAACATGAGCTATGCTCCTTTTTATTTGGAATTTAACCAGTTCTGTTTCTTTATCTTTAGGGTAAGGCTAAGAAGGTTGTCCAGGCACAGCAGCTCTGGTATGAGATACTGACATCCCAAGTTGAAACAGGGACACCCTACATGCTTTTCAAGGTAAGAAACAGTCTTCATTCTGTAACTACGCGGTATAATTAGATGACCTCTGGTTCTCACTATGGTAAAACTGTGCTATAGGATTCATGTAACAGGAAAAGCAATCAGCAAAATCTGGGTACCATAAAATCTTCCAATTTATGCACTGAAATCATCGAATACACAAGTCCAACAGAAACTGCTGTGTGCAATCTTGCATCTATTGCTTTACCTCGGTTCGTTAGGGAGAAGGTAAGCTGAAAAAGTTGTTTCAGTGATTGATTTTTCTCTGTCACTTGGTGTATACCTCTTTAACATTTCTTGTATCTCACAACAGGATGTCTCCTTGGACTCACATCCATCTAAGATTGTAGGCAGTTTGGGCTCAAAAAATCGATACTTTGATTTTGACAAGCTAGCAGAGGTCAGCGATTTATCTATAGCTCATTCTGATAAGCTTCCATATCTGCAATTTTGATGTGGACTTTTTAGCTATATTCTATTTCTTCAGGTGACTGCAACCGTTACCGTTAATCTCAATAAGATTATTGATGTGAATCACTATCCTGTGGAGACCGCCAAAACTTCAAACATGCGTCATAGGCCAATCGGTATTGGTGTACAAGGTCTTGCAGATGCATTTATACTCCTCGGAATGCCATTTGATTCCCCTGAGGTAAACTTCTTCCACAAGTGAATCAAGCTTTCAAAGTAGTTTTGTTCTCTGGTTTGAGCAGCTTTTTTTGCAATAATCTCAGGCCCAACAACTGAACAAAGACATATTTGAAACCATATACTACCATGCACTCAAGTCATCTTCAGAGATTGCCACTAAGGAAGGTACATACGAGACATACCAAGGAAGTCCTGTGAGTAAGGTATGTATCTTAAGCTCAACAAGCATTTAAAAAAAAAATATGTTCAACATTGTCATAAGCTCTTGTTGGTAACTGTTTGGTTGGCGTCTGGGATGATTTCTGTAGGGTATTCTTCAACCTGACATGTGGAATGTAATTCCTTCTGACCGCTGGGACTGGGCTGCTCTCAGGGATATGATTTCAAAGAATGGAATTCGAAATTCTCTTCTTGTAGCCCCAATGCCAACTGCTTCAACTAGCCAGATTCTTGGGAATAATGAATGTTTTGAACCGTATACTTCAAACATTTACAGTCGCAGAGTCTTGAGGTATGCTGTTCAAGCTAATAAGAGTGCTCCACAAAGTTATGTTTCTGCTTTTCTCCATATGCTCAATCGTTGGTCTTTCTTTCCTTGTATTTTCAGTGGTGAATTCGTAGTTGTGAACAAGCATCTTCTTCACGACTTGACTGACATGGGACTCTGGTCTCCTACTCTGAAGAACAAGATAATATATGAGAATGGTTCGGTTATAAATGTCCCGGAGATTCCAGATGACTTAAAAGCAATTTACAGGTAGAGATTTTGCTCATTCTTTTATGCTCTGGTTACTTTTGTTCATGTTATTTAACCTTTTTGCAAAATTGATTCAGGACTGTCTGGGAGATTAAGCAGAGAACAGTGGTTGATATGGCAGTTGATCGTGGATGCTTTATAGACCAAAGCCAAAGTTTGAATATACACATGGACAAACCCAACTTTGCTAAACTCACATCCTTGCACTTCCACACTTGGAAAAAGGTAATAACTGTTTTTAGAGCCTGACTTAAACTCTCAATAAGATTGCATTAATTGTAAGTAGGAATGTTGATGAAACTGTTCAATATCATTGCATCGCTTCATGAAACTCACTTCCTAAGATCCAGTCTTGATTAGTAGTATAACCCGATCTTAAAATTGTTATTGTTGTGAATAATAAAAAGGGTTTGAAAACGGGAATGTACTACCTGAGATCACGTGCAGCGGCAGACGCAATAAAGTTTACAGTAGACACGGCAATGCTAAAGGTAAACGACCAACAACTTTTCTGTCAGTGTATGATTCTGTCAGTGTATGACATTTGCGTGTGCTGCAGGAGAAGCCAGACGTAACCAAAGAGGATGAAGGAACAGAAGAAGACAATGAGACTAAGATGGCACAGATGGTTTGCTCTTTGACAAACCGTGAGGACTGTCTCTCTTGTGGAAGTTAAAAACACAAACCGTAGAAGAAACAAATAAAGTCGATCAAAAAATGCTTGTGCTGATTTGTGTAGTGTTTAAGTACAATCTATAACGTAATCTAGTTTCTATAAAACTGTCTTGTTATTCGTGTGTGAAGTCTCTCTCTTTTCGAACTCTGTAATAGTAAAATGTTTCTCTAAGTTCATTTTATTTTTGAAAAAACAAAATCTTGGTTCAAAGAATATGAAAAACGAAATAGTCCCTACAGTTGCAAAAAGTTTATCACATTCCATCAACTATTTGTTTTGTAGTTTATGTATGTGCATAGTGTTTGTATTATTAACACACATATTATCAATTTCAAAGATATCTAGTTATGGGCATGTAAAGATACAAGGTGAGGGTGTGTTCAGCCCGTAATAAAATGGGCCTCAGTGGAAACAATACAGCCCATTACTACAAGCATCTCGATTGTTCTACTGGTGTACACCGAGGAAGGAAAAAAATCGGGTAGATCTGGGCCGTTGATCGGGTAAGAAAGAAGAAAACCCTAATAATCGGACGCCTCCTCTCTTCTTATATAAATACATCAGCCCCTGTTATTCTAAAACCATTGAGTTACGGTGGCGACTCTCTTACAAGTCTTGTCCGATTTCATATCAGATACTTTTTTTTGTCTCGAGTTCATGTTTTTGTTTGATTCAATCGGGTTCTGTGTGTTTAATTCTAGTAATCGTTTGTGGTTAGTGATGATAAATCCAAAGGCTTGTTTCTCAAACATTCGCAGTGGCCGCCTAAGAACTTTCGCCTTTCGCCAGGCTTGAGAGTTAATGCTGCTCCTATCCTTCCTTGGATGTCTGAAACTCAATATTAAGTTGCGTTGTTTTATTCCTTGCATAGTGTTTTAGATGTTGGGGCTTAGTTTAAGATAATTCTAATTAGCTGAATTTAATTTCTTAGTGCTAATAGGATTGAAGAAAGTCCCACATATCGTAATCCATCTGTTTCACTTTGTCAGCAGTCTTAATTAATGTCTTGCTGATCATTTTATGATGGGAAATATATATATTCTTGATTTTGATTTGTTAGCTTGAATTTTTTTTGTAATGGGTCGATGATGATAAACGTTAAGGCTTGTTTCTCAAAACATTCGCAGTGGCCGCCTAAGGCTTTCGCCTTTCGCCGGGCTTGAGAGCTTATGATGTTTTTATCCTTCCTTGGATGTCTGAGACCTTTTGCTATATTAATGTTTCTTTTTTTTTTTTTTTTTTGTGATCGGTTGATGAGGATAAATTATAAGGCTTGTTTCTCAAAACATTCGCAGTGGCCGTCTAAAGCTTTCGCCTTTCGCCAGGCTTGAGAGCTAATGCAGCTCCTATCCTTCCTTGGATGTCTGAAACCGATACCATATATTTATATTTCTTGATTTGTTTGTTTATGAAAGATCTATGATGATAAAACTGTTAAGGCTTGTTTCTCAAAACATTCGCAGTGGCCGCCTAAAGCTTTCGCCTTTCGCCGGGCTTGAGAGCTAATGCTGCTTTTATCCTTCCTTGGATGTCTGAGATCTTTCGTTCCTTCTTTTATCATTTTGTCTGTTTTGGTTTTGTTAATTTTGTATGTTACCTCTCTTGTTTTGTGTATTCTCAGTTGTGCAGGTATCTCTGGATCTTTGCCTCGTTGCCTTTCAAGCCCTTGGAAAAGAGTTAAATGGTTACTTTAATTTTGAGAATTGTTATAAAATAGTTACTGATATAATATAGACACCTTTTTATCATTCTGTTTTGTAAGTTCCATCTCCTTGTATGTTTAATCTTTATAAATAATAAAATTTACCAACCTTGTTGTGAAATTATTGTCCACTTTAATTTGATCTAATGAGTTACGTGGCAAAGATAAGGACCCTGATATTACTGAAAAAAGTGTTTACAGAAAATTTTGATTAAGTGAAATATAAATTGTAGGAGATTATTTAGATAATCACCATTTATATATTATTTAAGAGATTTTTTTTGTCAACTATTAGGAGGTAATTATCAAAATATACCTAAATTTTTTTATCTCCCAAAATAGTAATTATGGATAAAAATGATAAAAAATAGATTTATTAAAGAATGTAAATCTATATTTATATTTTCAGGTTAACTAATCTATTATAAATTAAATTTTTTGACGTGAAGTTTTAGATTAAAAAAAATTAAAAAAAAATTAAAACTTTTAAAATAAAAATGTCTAGTTTGATTTTTTTTATTTATTTTTGTAACAAAAACTTTTAAAAAATATATTTGAAAAGTTTATCTATTATTTAATTATATTATAATTTTACACATTTAAATAAATAGTTATGTCATGAATAAAAATATACTATAATTTGTTTTATAAATTTTAAAAAATCAGTTTGTTATTGTCAAAAAAAAAATCAGTTTGTTATTAAAAATAAGCTAAATATTTATTTTAAGGAGTAATTTTTTAATAATTTTAATAATTTTCGTATTTGTAGTAATTTGTTTAACTATTAATATTTGTTTTCCATATTAAAATATACATAATATAAAATATTTTAATTACTTTAATATTTATTTTGCAAATTTTAAGATTTGTTTTAGTTAATTAATTTTTGTCTTGTATTTTGGGATTTGATTCCCATGATACAATTATTGCAGATTATAAAATATAATTTTTTGATTCTCATGATACAATTATTACAAATTATGAAATTTAGAGTTGTATGGTATTGTTTATTGTGATTGTATATTACAGAAAGAAATTTATCTACTTAAAATGTCGTATATACACAACTATTATCAATTCAAATATTATAAAATATATTATGTCCGTAAAATTTAGCCTATATTACAATTAGTTTATCAACATTTGTAATAGATACGTGTATTTTAGTGTTAATTTTTTTTTTTGTAGTTTAAATATTTTCTATACCATTTCGCAATTAAACGATGTTTACTAGTTGGAATCCCGAGTGTTTTAATAATGGAAATGGATTGTACCTATTTAATATTTACTCAAATTCGAGATAAGAACGTTTTAAACTAAGATAATAACTTATTTTTCTTTTTGAACAGCAGTCAATTATCTAATTTAAATCATTCTAACCAGGACTTAAATTTTGACTTTGACGTTTGCGTAACCAATACCAATTGACAGGGTTAATGTACGGCTTTTAGCTGCGATGCTTCTTTTCACCTTTTCTCAAAACCTTCCAGACGAATTAAAGGGTTTTAGGTTTAATTCTCACACGATTTGTGAGACAGCGTTACCGATTCTTACCTCTCTCTCTCTCTCTCTCTCTCTCTCTCTTGTTTGAAGTATGGTTCCCCGTAGAGTTTCCGACACGAAGGCGATTGTCCGTACCCTCACCCAAACATTTAGGGTTTCTCACTTGTCTGTCGCTAGCCTACTTGGAGTAGCTGGTCTCTTCTTTGCCCTAAGATTCCGCAACCTAAATCTCTTCTCCCGTAGAAGAGAAGACGACGACGATGAAGATGATGATGCTATCCTCGTACCTGGTCTGCAAAACCTCGGCAACAATTGCTTCCTCAACGTCATCCTTCAGGTACACGCCGATCCTATCTCGAATTGTATTGATTATGGATTCTTCCTTCCATCGTTTCCTTGTAATCGTTTCTTTGGATTGTGAAATTTGACTTTTCAGGCTCTTGCGAGCTGCAAAGAGTTTCGGAGTTATCTTCAATGGGTTATAGAGGACGCGAGTGAAACAGTCTCAGGACACGAAGAAGATGATGAACACTTTCCTCTTACTCTTGCTTTGTCTGATTTATTACAAGGTTTTCTCTCTCTCTCTGTATCTTTTGACTTGAAAAATGGTAAATTGGTAATAACTGACAGTTAATTAAATCTTTTGTCAAATTGTTACTGTCAGAGCTCAGCACTGTTGGAAGAAGACCATCTGTATGTAGCCCTCGTAAAGTCATGTTGGCATTGACTCATTATGTCAAAAACTTCAATTTGACCTGCCAACAGGTTTTAAAACCCATCCTAAAAAAAAATACTTGAGTTTGATCATACTTGTCTGTTAAGCTAATGATCTTGTTGAATCATTAGGACGCAGCAGAAGCTCTTCTTCATCTTATCTCTTCTTTGCAAGAAGAGATTGTTGTTTGTTATCGTCCTACCAAAAGTAGTAATCTTTCCGACATAATGTTTTCTCGCAACTTGAGAATGGTCGCTGCGCCTAGTGAAGGTCTCCTTGATTTGAAGAGATGGCATAAACATTTGCGTGGACCATTCGATGGGATTCTTGGTAGTACATTGATATGTAGAACTTGTTCTTCTCAGGTGATTAGATATCTCAGTCTCACCCTTTAATCACCTTCTTGATTTTGTTTAATATTTTTTTCTTGATTTTGCAGATTTCTTTGGAGTTTCAGTTTTTCCATACGTTGCCTCTTTCTCCTCTACTGTATAGTGGTAGTTCCAACATTGTATGTGTTACGGAAGGTCCATTCTCTTCATTGTTTTATTTCTTTTCTTGTGTATTTAAAATTTCTCCGGAAAGAACATTTCTCAAGCTTTTTGGTTTGCTCTCTCTTAGGTGTTGGGATGCACTTTGGAGAATTGCTTGAATAAGTTTCTTGGCGCAGAGAAAGTAGAAAACTACTTCTGCCATAGATGCTGGCATGTTGCTGCAGTGAAATTTTTATCAGTGATGAGAGCAGCTGAGGTAAAGTAATCTCTCAGCTTTGATCGTTACTGTACCTTATTGAACATACTTCACGACTAAATCTGACCAGTCTTTACTTCAAATTGGTTTTATTTAGACAGATATCGAAAAGGTTAAGAGCTGTGGTGGAGACGACCAATGCGACTGTAAAAGTTTTCATCATCTTCAAAGAATGCCATGGTCAAATAGCTATTCCTTTATATTGAAGCAATTAACCATCGCCCGTTTCCCAAAGGTATTTACTTACTGAAACTAGACTCTAAAACAAAGCATTCCTGAGAGTGTTGAGTCCCATTTGACCCTCTCTAGCTAAATGTTTACAGCTTCTATGCATTCAAGTGCAACGTGCTTCGTTAAACATGTTTGGAGAATCTGTCAAGCTATCGGTAGAGACTCTTTCTTCTCTGCATTTCATATCCAGAGTCCTATTTACTACTACTAGTTGTGTATTAATCTGAGTGTATGAATATAGGGACATATCGCGTTCCCGCTTGTCCTGGACCTCTCCCTGTTCTCACCGTCTTCGATAGGATTAAACATAGAAAAGAATGAGATGTCACAGTACTTAAATCCAGAAGCATCATCAAGAAACCATGGTGGCATGTATAGGCTTGTGACAGTGGTGGAACATTTTGGTATGACCGGAAGCGGACACTATACTGTTTATAGAAGTGTGAGAGTGGCATCACGAGAAGATGAAGAAGAAGAAGATTGTGAGGAATTGAGGTGGTTTAGTATATCAGATTCAGAAGTTGGCAGAGTATCAGAGAGTGATGTTCTTGGTGCTGAAGCTAGCTTGCTCTTTTATGAGAAGCTTTAATCAAGAAGGCAGGTTTGGTTTTTCATTTGGATTTAAGTTACTGATTCTTGTGATTCCAAGTTTATTGTTTTGTGAACTTGACATAGTAGAATATTATATAATTAGTGGATAAAGAGATTTTTTTTTTTTAACGTTGCATGAGTTTATGGATTCTTACTCCGATTGTACCCTCAGTTTTTTTTTTAAATAAGATAAAATAATATAAATTCAAAATAAAGTTGAGTTTTCTTCTAATGGTTCTTTTATTTTTTTCAGAATATTTCTAATATATTTTAATTTTTTTACGTATTGTAGTAAACTATTATTTTATTTTAACTAAATTTTTTATTATATGCATAGTTTTGATATAATATATAATTAGAATTATAAAACAAAACTACTCTATTTTTAATAATTATAAAAAAGAATTACTATAAAGTAAACTATGAAAATTAATAATAAAATAAAGTTGTGAATAATATTTCTCAAATTTAATGTGATACTGTTAATAAATTCATTTTTATAAAAAAAACTGATGTACCCTTGAATTATGTTTTGATGTTTTTTCTCAAAATGAATGATCATCATAATTATGAGCTAGTCAACCAAACATTGATTTAGTTATGCAAGGTTGATAGTGTAGTATATTAAATAATTGGTATGTAAAATGTTTTTCTCAACTAACTTGTATTTATGAACTTTCATATGTTTATTCGGCTTGTAGCTTCTTAACATTGAATTAGTTAAGAATAGTATTTTTATTAAAAATAAATAGTTGTTTATGTTTAATCGATAGTCAAATATAATATGTGATAATAACAATTTATAGCTGAAATTCAATTTCAAATCTCTCTTTAAACTTTAAAGTTGGGTAGTAAAGATTTAATTCGTTAGGTAGTAAAATATATAAATCAAATGTAATTCCAGTCATACCAAAATAATTAATTATTCTTGCTTAGTGTCTCAAATGATTATATGTATATTAGCATGTATGACTAAGTGAGTAGTGCATAATCAAAGTAATCATATTAGTGCATTTTTGTGCATAACTCATTTATGAATTGAAGATTTCAAGGTTATACTATATTATAGAAAAAATGTTTTATTATAAGAATAAACTGCAATGTTTTTGATGAACAAAACAAAACTCTTTCGCATATTGTAGTTTGTAAAATAGTTACTTTTTGAAAGATTTGAAGATTGAGAAGTGTCACGTAAATGAAATAAAATAAAACACACAATGATTATTCCATCTCACTTTGATTTGATATGAACATATGTAATTATCCTTTTTAGAGAGAAAGAGAGAACAGATCCTCTTTATTTATACTTGGGCAAAAACGCTATTTTTCATCTATATATAACTATTTGCAAAATTATACATATTTTCAAATAGTAACTAATTGTTTTTAAATAGACTAATGAACTCTTAATATATCCAAGTGTTCTTTTTCTGTATAAAGCTCTTAATAACAACAGATAGTGAACCTATAGTTGACGAGAAGCATAACTTCACAATTATAAAGCTCATAACAACAACGTTTTTAGAAGAATATATAAACCTAAATATTTGTTCTTACAACCATCATAGTTCCGCTTCATCTCTAAGAAAAAACATCATTACCAATATATATTAAAAACGGTATAACCAGTCATAAAAAAACTCTGATTAGTTGAGTAGCTTTCGATAAGTTAAAAGTAGCCTTAAAAATCTTAGAATATCTAACATTCTGGAAAATCAAAAACCTTATAAAATGAAACAGAGAAATAATTTTCTATATAGTTATAGTTTCAAATAACAATATTTACCAGATTTTGTTATTTTCCATTTTGTTCTATGTAAAGAGGAATTGTGTGTTCCATATACATCAAAAATTACATGAATGAGCTTCAATGCTTTTGAAGCTTTATTTTCTCTTCTGAAGGTTCCACTTCCCGTAGATCTTTTACCGCAGCACCAAAGCTTACGCTGTCTCCATTTGCAAACTTTCGGGACGACAAAGATAAGCCAAAATCAAATGGTCCTCGTGAGTCTGCCTGCATTTAAGAAAATCATTTACTCGGAATCCAAAACTGTAGTTTTAACCTAAACATGTTTCCATTTAAGTATTTAATTATACAGCAAACAAAACAGAGAGAGAGAGAGAGACCAGCCAGTTAGAAATTTCACTTACCCACTTGATTCCTGAAAATCCAAGGCTGCTGTCCTGATTAAACACCCCTGAACCAAACAACCCTGTTGCAGGTTTTGATTCATCTTTCTGTTGCTGCTCCTCAGTTTCTTCACTTACCTGCCAGATAACTCAGACCCGGTAAACAAGAGTTGCAAGTTGTAAACTAATCAGATATGCATACTGAAGATTAAAAAATATAAACACTGCATGCCATAGGGCACGCTTAACCTGCTCAAGAACCTTCGGTGAGGTTGTAGTACGCTTTCGGAATGAAAATGCATGGCATGTGTCTTCTGCGTCGAGTATAGACGAATGTGACAGCTCGGGAGGAGGAGGTGCATGACGTGGAGCTTGAGGCTGACCTGTTGTTTGGTTCACGAAGAAAGCATCTAATGAATCAGATATTAGAGGTAATGGTTGTTGTGAGATAGCTCCCCTTGCATCCCATGTTTTGTTACCGTCACTAAACCACCTCCCCTCTCCTCGTGATGATGCTTCAGATAAAAAGGCTCCTACGCTAGCACTCGGCTGATTACCGTTATTATTATGAGTTGACTCTTCTTTACCGCGTCTGCCTTGTAAAGATGCCTCGGAAAACAGACCTCCCATGCTTATGTTTGTAAGATTTTCGACCCAGAGAGTTGGGTTCGCATTTGAATTTTTAGAATCGTTCCCGAAGTTCCCCTTGAAAGATACTTCAGAAAGTAAGCAGCCAATACTTAAGCTTGTTAAACCATCATCCAATGGAAAGAGTGTTGGTCCAGATCCATCATTCATCTTCTTCTCCTGGTTAAACAAAAGTTGTCAAGATCACAAGATGTATACAAGGATGTAAGATTTGAGTCCAAAAACAAGAGAAAAACTAAACTACGTTTACTAAGGCATACCGCTGCTGACTCGTCTTGTCCATCAGGTGGAGTGTGTTCAGAGAGAGGCGGGTCAGTCACTTGATTTAGGTTATCTGAACCGAACATCTGCTTTCCTGTAATACTGGCACCCTCTCTTTTGTTACTAATGTCGTTCTGAGGCTCTACATTTGGAAAACAAGTGATACCAGGAGTTGATGGAGATGGCAGTTCATCTGTTTTATTACAAGTCTCAGAGGACCATCCATACCTAAACGAAATAAACACTCATAAAACGCGGCTATGCTTATAAAGTTGCGTTAAAGGTATATACACAGATGCAAACCTTAAGCGGAACAGGGATGGAGCTCCAATAGCCACATAGACATCCCTTATCGTAATGCTGCTGGTAGGTGTCCATTTAGGACCAGAAGGGAGTCTCGATTGATCATATGGGTACAAGGTGGGATCTCCCCGAGCGATCTGTGAGCTGCCCCACTTACTGTGAATGTGTTGAAGCACTGAAGAAACCTTCTTCCGTGAGCTAAGAGTGAGTTCCAAATATGGGTGAAAGCCATCCTTGCAAAAAAAATTCAAAAATAACCAAGTTGAAAAAAACATCCACCAGAATGTATACTTCGTCCATTTCTTATGGTCAGTTTCTTAGACTTTACCTTTTCTAATCCTTCACGGGTATGAACATCCAAAGGAAAGAGCTGCAACTTTATTTTTCCGGAAGGTACAGGTACTTGTTGAGCTCCATCTTTGGTATTTACACTACTTTGAACTTGAAAAGATGGAGGAGGCTCGTCTGAAGAATCAGAAGGGGACTTCTTCTTCTCTCTTTTACTAATATGCTTTCCTATAACAATGCCAACAAATCCTTGATAAGAACATAAAACAATACAAGTCTGTCATCCTTGTTAAGAATAATTTGAAACTTACCAGACTCATGAACTTTCTTAGAAGTTGTTTTCATGCACTTATTGGCTCTAGTGAATTTTCCTCTGCCTTTGATCTCCTTGGAGGATTCAGTTGAAGCCTCCGTCTTCTTTCTAGCCATTCTGGAAAAAAAAAATGTATCAAAACTCAAGAGTCAAAGCATCTGGTTCACCATGCTATTTCACAGAGATTCATCGGACTATACAGATTCTCAAACCTAAAAACGCCTAGCAGATCTAGATTCATTCACAATAAGCACATAGTTACAATCAAATCAATTCAGAATCGTTGAACAACACACAATTCTTCAAAAGGCTTGGTAGCAAAACCTCCGATTACCTAGAAATTCAAATCTCGACTTATCCACTACCGAACGAAACACCAGAGATAATTAAATTGAAAATTAAGATTAACAAACACTCAAGTAACTGGGAAGATTCTTAAAAACAAAAACGAAATCGTTCTAATCGGAACCCTAGAAATTGAAAGCTCGATGATCCAATTGAACGAAGATTCGTAACATGTAAAGATTAATTAGGCATGACGAAATTCAAATTCGTGGCCAGAGATAACAGCTAGATCTAAAATCTAGAGCAACAGGTGAACGATCGGTGGAGAAAAGGTCAAAATAAGCTCGAATCGGCAAATTAAAAGTCTCTGAGAGATCACAAACCTCATCTGTTATCGACTCTGAAACGCGAGAGAGAGCTTACACAAGGAGAATACGATGGAGCTATCAGACGAAGACCTTCGAGAAGAGAGGAGGTGGTCGCGCAATCTCCGAGAGCAGAGAGGGAGTGACAAGGTAAGGCGGGAATGAAAATGTTTAGAAATAATAAAATTCTCCCTCCATTGCCTTTTTTACCAAAACTAAACGAGATAAGTTTGAGGTCGGTTTGTTTATATGGGCCAAACGTGCGGCCCATTATATAGATCTTAGTCCACCAGTTTCAACTTAATCAACACACCAATGAGTGACATGTTTTTATATTGTGAAAACTAAAGCAGATTGGTTGCTTCCAGTGAGGATTTAATTTGATTGACACATTATCAAATGATGCTTCACACTTTGACGTGCTAACAAGGAAAATAAGAAGAAAGATAGAGCAAACGTGTACGTACCTATGAGTTTCTTTCGCCATAATGTAAGCTTTTAGTATTTAAAACTATGTTATGTGATCTCTCTCTATGGAATTGATTTTTCTCAAGTACTCCCCTTATTTTATTTTAAGTATTTTAAAAAAAACAATTAATTTTTCATATTTTTTATATTTCAACTAGTGAAAAAATGCAGTAAAAAGTTAATAAATCTTGCATCGAAAGTTGAAAATGATTCTTATTTTATAACAACAAAAAATTATCTAACAACAATGACACTTAATATGAATTGGAAGAAATATCAGTTTACCTTTATTTTCAAAAACCATATTCATAGAATCATATTTAATTTGATAATGTGCGTTTTATTCAATAGGAATAAAATAAATTTCGTTGCAATTGAATTCGAGTTTTCAATGATGGAATCATAGTTTCTTGACCAGAATTTGTGTTCAAACATAGTATTTCATTGGTTTCACTTCATCATACGGATGTCCACTCTATTGTTATTGGACTTTAAATATTATGTACTAGTAGCTTATGTCAGAAAAACAGTCAGGTGTGATACGAAACACATGTAGTATTTTTATACGGTCCTAGTAAGATTATATGTAGCTTTTTTTTATTATGAATATATGATAATAACGCCTAATATCTAACTGAAACTTAAAAAACAGCTCACATGAAAATCATCGAATAACGACAATGAGACTGAGATTCTTTAACGAAGCTACAAAACACACATTATTTTATTTTATTTTTTAAAAAGAAAATATATACGCATATAGAAAGTAGAAACTCACAAGAAAGTTTAGTGTGGTTTTGGATCTTTAACCAAACGGAAACTCTGTCTTTTTTAATTTTTTGGGGTTGTCCCACACTACATAGATTGTCCTTTTGTCGAATAGAAAAATTGGTCACGCCTTTTTTTAGTTCCACACTTCTCGTTTCCATCTTTCCTCTACTCTGCCACTTTTCCTCTCTTATACTCGATCTGTTTCATTATAAGTGTCACTTTAAATTTTTACACCTGAATTAAAAAACAATTAATTTTATATATTTTATATATAAAAACACAATTACCTATATAACTAACCATATTTCAACTAATAAAAAATAATATGCATAATAAAATTAATAAATTTTACATTAAAAATTGAAAACGACACTTATTATGAAACGAAAGAAGTATATACTTTTTTCAAAAAGAGACTTTTATATATACTTTTTTTTTGATTAACCTAGGGTAATTGTGCAAACATATATACTCAAGATGACCAGGATAATTGTGATATATATGTTTGCACACAATTATATATCATTGTGTGCAAACATATACCAAAATTGTGTGCAAACATATATTATTATGAAACATAACCAAAATTGTGTGCAAACATATATACTCAAGGTGACCAGGATAATTGTGATTTAGTTTCGCGCATCAGGTGGATCGAACCTGAAACGTGTTGGCGTCCCAGTTTCGTCTCCTTACCACTCGACCACAATCACCCGGTCAACTTTTATATAAAAATTGTGACTTTTATATATACTTTCTCCACTTTTTTCGTACAAACTAGTGTTATGTGATGAAAAATAACAATTGTTTTTTTTGGGTACTGTACACATATACATATTTAGCTATTGCATAAATTAAAATTTAAAGTATAGTGAATACTTTAGTTTTTTTTTTTTGTTATCTAAACAAATCTCTCTATATTTGAACTGATGTAGATAGCTTTAAAGAAGAAAGCGAGGGAAATAAACAAATAAATAAAGTAAATATTTAGAAAGAAAAAAGATTATACTCTCTGTCCTCTCTCTTAAATGGCAGGGAAGAGGAAGGAGACTCTCATGTGAAGTCCTCCATAACTGAAAATAAAATTAAAAAAAAAAACTGAAGAGAGAAAATAATAAAATCACTCAAAGTTCCACAATCTCTCTCTCTCTCTCTCTTTAAAATTCATGCTGATTAAGCCTTGACTTAATTGTTTTCCTCCTTCTCCGCGCAGCCGCCTCGGTATCAACAGCAACCGCCGTGGTCACCGTCGTCTTCGAAAGGCACGTTTATCTCCGTTACCTGGTAAAAAATTTATGTTCTCTCTCGTGAAGATTCACACATTTCTAGGTCTTTTCCGATTGAGATTCGCTAGAGTATTAGATCTGAATTGAATTTTATAGTTAGAGATTCATGTTCCAGTTTTGAGATCCTCCTCGATAGATTGCTCGTGGTTGATCATAAGATCTAACTCTTTCTTCCTCAATTCATTACCTTCTAATTTGAGATCTGAATCTGATGTTCAATAGAAAAAATGAGTGCAACAAGCAAGACGGATCAAAAAGCGGCTTTAGACATTGCATCATGGCTCTTCAATGTCGTTACTTCCGTTGGAATCATCCTCGTTAACAAAGCCTTGATGGCTACTTACGGCTTTAGTTTCGGTCTGTCTCTTTAACTTCGACTTTTAATAGTCAACGTCGTTGACTTTGGTTTCAAACACTAAAACTGATATTAAGATCTGTGATTCCGACACGCAGCTACGACATTAACCGGTTTGCATTTCGGAACAACCACACTGTTGACTACTTTCTTGACATGGCTTGGTTATATCCAACCTTCTCAGCTTCCCTGGCCTGATCTTCTCAAGTTCGTTTTGTTTGCAAACTTCTCTATCGTTGGGATGAACGTCAGCCTCATGTGGAACTCTGTTGGATTCTACCAGGTCAGCGCTGTTTCTCTTTTATCTCCATGCTTTTTTTAAAAAAAAATCTTACACGACTGTGTTGTGATTTTGCAGATTGCGAAGCTGAGTATGATCCCAGTTTCTTGTCTTCTAGAAGTTGTTCTTGACAACGTCAGGTATTCAAGAGATACAAAGCTTAGCATTCTGTTAGTTCTTGCTGGTGTTGCCGTCTGTACTGTCACTGATGTTAGTGTCAACCTCAACGGGTTCCTCGCTGCTGCTATTGCTGTCTGGAGCACCGCCCTTCAGCAATACGTAATGTTTTAATACTTAATACCATTTGCCTTAATCTTGATCCATACATGCCTTAGAGGTCTGGTTTCTAACAACTGTTACTGTGTTTTGCAGTATGTACATTATCTACAACGGAAATATTCTCTCGGTTCTTTCAATTTGCTGGCGCATACTGCTCCAGTACAAGCTGCATCGTTGTTGTTGGTCGGACCATTCCTAGACTACTGGTTGACTAACCAAAGAGTGGATGCATTCAACTTTTCATTTATATCTCTGGTAAATGTTTTTTGCCTTGTTTTTTTCATACAAAGTCTTCTATGATTCTAAAGATCTTCAACTAGGTTCTTAGTTGTGGCACCATCTGGTATCTTTGAGATTCGTCTAATTC
Organism: Moricandia moricandioides; assembly: GCA_905132885.1. Taxonomy (NCBI): domain Eukaryota; kingdom Viridiplantae; phylum Streptophyta; class Magnoliopsida; order Brassicales; family Brassicaceae; genus Moricandia; species Moricandia moricandioides. Next base: position 22,071 of record CAJHQQ010000192.1, on the reverse strand, counting down.
ATTTTTTGGTGGCAGTTCTTCTTAATACTCTCTTGCAGTATCGCGGTTGGAACCAATCTCAGTCAGTTCATCTGTATAGGAAGATTCACGGCTGTGTCTTTCCAAGTACTTGGTCACATGAAGACAATCCTTGTTTTGGTTTTGGGATTCACTTTCTTCGGTAAGGAAGGCTTAAACATGCAAGTCGTACTTGGGATGCTCATTGCTATTCTCGGTATGATCTGGTACGGTAATGCATCTTCTAAACCGGGTGGTAAAGAACGTCGTAGCCTCTCTATTCCCATTACCAAGGCACAGAAACTGAACGTGTTATCTGAATCAGCCGAGTCTGATGGAAAGGTCTAAGAGAAAGAAGTGATCGCATTGACATAGAAACAAGAACAAGCTTCTCAGATACAAACAAAACAGGTAGAAAATATCATATGGAATCTTTTACAAACAAATGGGTTTTAATTATTTAATTTCCGAACTATATGATTCTTATTTACAGAATTTTTTGTTTTTTTTTTGGTTCATCTATTTTGGCCCTGCATTTTGTATCTTTTTGCCTAATTCGCCCAAATGAAACATCATCCGTACGACTGATAATAAAATCTTAATTTTATTTTTCTGTTAATTTTTGTCGTCACCTGCAACGTACACGTTTGTATATATTTATTTTGTAACGTGAAAATTTTATTTTTGTGTCACTAAGTGCATACTAAAAGAAATACCTGCATTCAAAGAGAACGGAAAAAAAATATTTTCTAGAAATTTACTCTAATTCAAAGTTTATTTATTTTTTAATACTAATCCTGTAAAAGTAAATTTGAAAAAGTGGCATCATGTTTTGGGTAAAATTAGAATTCTCTCTTAAAAGAATAAAACATTATTTTTATATATTTAGACTTAAAATATTATATTTTTACCTATTTTTTTTTAGACAAAAATGGCAAAAACATTGGAGATGTCTAGTTTATGAGTTGGTGTTATGCTTATTATTTCTCTTGATGATAAGTTGGTACACACAAAAAAATGAAATAAGTTGTTATTTTAAGTGTAATACACACATGAGCCATAACTTGGGTCGACAAAGACCCAACAACTGCTGCGGTTGAACCTGCAAGAATCTTCCACGCGACCATGACTCTGGTAATAAGCGTTCATCACATAGGATGCATGGTCATAAAGAGTGTTTGGTTCATAGCATACTCCACCTGGTTGGATCAGTGTACAATCGACGCCGTTGCTGCAAGCGTAGTCAATGTTCGCTTGTAACTGTTCATCTGAAGCAGTAGGCATCGCCATGCACCATTGTCTGCATGTCACCACGGGGATGTGGTGGATCGCGACAAGAGATAGGAGGAAGAAGAACGTTAAAAGTTTAGACGACATTATAATAAGCAAATCAAAAATACGAGAAATCAAGACTTTTTGTTTGTGTTTTCTTATACCCCAGTACATGTGTTTATTATATATGCGAAGGAAGGGAATCAAATATCATTCTTTATAAATTATTCCCTTAAAATGGCTATGATATATTTCTCGAATATTAAGATCTTTCAGTATATTAACTTGCATCAAAAATTAATGGTATATATTTCTTAGTTTAATAGTTTGTAAGATCTTTTGGGATATCACATTAACTTACTTGTATATCAAGTTAATTGATCACTATATATTAGTACCAGATTTGCGAGGATATGTAGTATTAATTAAAATTGATTAACAAAGATATTAAACTATGTGGGGCTTACTGAACTAAGGATTTGAGAGAATTCAAGATTTGAAAAAATCCAAAGAAATCCGAGATTTGAATAAATCATAAAAAGATTTGTTACAAGTTTTATATGTTTTTGAAGAATTTTTTGGTTTTTTGGATTTTTTTTTAAATTTTAAATATTTATTTAAATAATAATTTAGTTCTACATTACTAAAATTTGATATTATTATCGTTTTTGATATATATAAAATATAAAAAGTTAAAAAATATTTTTTAAATATTTTTATTTTTATTTCATTTCTAAAAAAGATTTTTATTTTAAAAATGTGAAAGAATTTTTTTCTATTTAAAAAAAAAATTCAAATACCATCATAGGTGATATTTCAATTGATTATTTTTTCACTGTAAAATATCATCTAGATTCCACAAAATTTCATTCTATGGATTTTGTTGACAAAATATATATTTTCCAATAAGCTGGAATTTAAGAGAATTTATAACTAATCCAATAAGCTTGGATTTCGTATGAAATTTGTAAATATTAGATACAATAAGAGGGGATTTGAAAAAAAAAAACTCTCTCAAATCTTTGATCCAAAAAGGCCCCCTAAGGTCTTAGCAAACCATGCTAAAACTACGATCAAGAAAACCAGTTTCACAAAACATGCGAATCCAAAACAAACAGTAACTAACTAGATAATTAGACGAATTATATAGACTAGTTGGTTTGTTTCACGAGCATATATAATGATCATCATTAATATTATCATCTTCAGCTTATAAACGTAAACAAGAGAAAAAAACTACAGAATTATGAAAACAAAATAAAATATAGAGGAGAGATATTTTACCAAATGAAAATTATCTAGCCAAGCTTCATTGGTGCGAATTGCTACCATGACCTTTACTTTATCATGAGCCAACTTAAACAAGCTGAATATTATTTTAGAAAACCGTAGGCTATTCATACCATTACTAATTACCAAAAAAATAATAATATAGCTATTCATACTTTCTAATATTTAAAGTTCAAACATTGGGTTATACACAGGGAAATGGATACATATTCATCAACTTATTTGGAGCTTCAACCTAACAAGTGCTCATATACGTTATACAAGGGTTTATGCCTAACGTATTTTTTAAAAGACAACCGCTTCGGCACCTCCCACAAAAGAAAGTTAAAGTTTAGGAGCCTTATTTCCATTTGTTTACTTAATTTATCAAAATAATGTATTTGACTTCTATTAGTTTAGAAATTATTTATGAAAAATATTATTTTCTTAAATCTTGGAAAATGTTTGGCTAATCATTTACGTTTATATGATTTGCTTAATCACTTGATGCATATTATAAATTGATGCATTGTTATACTTTATATTTTTGCTTCTTTTTTTTTTGGTTATTTTATCAAATATTTTCCTTGAGTCATTTCATACATAAATATATTTTCTAAATTAACATAGAAATTTATAACTTTACAATCATATTTTATATACTTAAATTAGCAATAAGTAACTTCTATATCACAAAAAGTTCATCTAAAATATATTATTTTTATATAAGATACAGTTTTATCTCCTCATGAAGATAATATATAATATATTTTATTGTTGTATTAATTATAATTTTATTAAATAATTTTGACATTTGTAAACCCATATTTTATATATTTAATTTAAATAAAATATTATATCATCATATTGCCTTGAACCCCCAAAATAGTGAGCATGGCACTGCATACATATATGTAAGGTATTAATAATGCACAAAAATACACGAGCCATGGCTTGGATCGTGACGAACTTCAGTGCCAGTACCACTGAAATCGCATTGCGCCTTGGTGGAACCAAGGTTCTGGTAATACAAGTTCATCACAAACGACGCATGATCTCTAAGAGTGTTTGGTTCGTAGCAGACTCCACCGGGTTGGATCGGTGTACAATCGCGAAAACCTCCTGAGTCGCTGCAACACCAATCTATAGTCGCTTGTAGTTGTGCATCCGTGGCGTCAGACTTCGCCACGCACCATACATCTCTTTGGGCCATGGAGACTGTTGATACGAGGAGGAAGAAGAAGAGCGTCGTCAATGATAAAGACATTGTTGTTGTCACCATGTCTGCTTGTAGATGATATATGTTAGACACGAGAATCCTAATTGAAAACTACAAAACAAAATGCGATGGAAAAATATAATATATGCGGTAAAACTTTTGAAAACCAATAAGAAAATAGACAAATGCGTAGAATCAATATTTAATATTTTTCTTAAATTCAATAAATCGTGGTAAGTAAAACGATTTCTATACGATTTTTGAGTTTCATGATAAACCTATGTGAGATTGTTTTGTTACACCCAAAACAGAATTTATAAACTTAATATTAATCATATAATCTCGAGACTCACTTTTAAAAAACTTGAAGTCTTGCTGAACTTTTGTAAAATTGTTATGTATGAGTTTAGATTGATCTATCTTTAATAAAAAATTAAAATGTGGATTTATATGAGAAATTCATAAAGTTTAGTCATAAAATAAGTTGGACATTTGTCAATAAATTTAATATCTTTTAGACATTTGTCAATAAGTTACTTTGGTTATTAACCAAATGTACTTAGCTTTGCCACTTGTCATCAAACTAATTTATCTTAACCACTAAGATATCACCAATTTTTTTAGCATAATCTTTTTTGTCACCAAATATATTTAATTTAGTCATCAATTAACTTAATGTTTTTTCCTTGTTTAAATATAATTCCAACATTCTACTTATGCCTATGACTTATAAAATGTGGTGTTTTTTCTCTAAATAAAGCACAACATTTACTCACATCATATTAGATTTTTAACCAATCCATAAGGTTTGTGAAAACTTTATTCACATATACTTATTTGTACTCGGCTTAAATTTAGTTGCAATGATCTATATTATTAAAATATGATGAATCCTATTTTTTCTTATAATGAAAACTTAATTGGCTTAAAATATCTTTACCTTTCCAAAGAATTTTAATTTTCATTAATGATATTTATTTAAACTTTAAATTGTATCTAACTATTAATTTAATTCATTATTGTTATAATCCAACTTATTCCAACAATTATAAATTTAAATTTCTTGACAATACTAAACTTATTGTATGATTATAAACGGAAATAAGTGCTCCATTTACATTAATTATAAAAGTATTATATTTAATTATAAAAATATATTGTCAAATCATAATCAGACATAAATAGAATCCAAACTATTTTTTCTTAACAAACAGATTATTAATTTATGTAGAAATTATGTTTTAACATTTGTAGTTTACTCAATTATATCATAAATTAAAGGGGTATTTTACAAAAAAAAAGTTTTTATTATTTAATTTCCAAACTATATGATTCTTTTTTACAGACTATTTTTGCAAATTAGTTGTTAAATTATTTTTAAAATTCTAAGTGAACGTTGTTTAATAATGATGTGACACATGTAAAACAAATAGATGAAGGATATTGTCGTAGAGGGGCGTTTTTTCCTCTCTCTCTCAACATTTTTTCCATTTCTTTCTTGTTTTTCAAATTTTTAATATATTTTGTACTCCAGAAATTCAATAAGAGTTTGCACGCTGCGGATGCTCTAAGGTTTTAAAAAAAATAGTTTTGTGTTTAGTCAAAAAAAATTGTTTTGTGTACGTATTTTGAAACAACTAAGACAACGACTTTTAGCAAAAGAAAAAAACTATTAAGACAGACAGCGACGGGAAATAAGGGGAAAGGTGTTGACACGTATAAATCTTAGTTAAACAAGCCGTTGCGTGGGGAAGGTCTGCTTACGTGGTGCGTGTAGTGTTAGGCCATTTTTATCCACGGTCTCTTACGCGGGTTCTTAACTTATAATTTCACGTTTTTTATTTTTTTAAATTTTTTTTTAAAATTTTCCCGTTAAGAGACGTCTCTTAGGTCTCTTATTTAAGAGACGGTTCTTAAGTTTTCTTAGTTAAAGTTAAGATACGTCTCTTAGAAAAGCTAAGAACCCCATGCTAATAGACCTGCAATAAACATGTCTTTAGAACGGATCTCTCCTCGCACGTGCGCCTGTTATTTGACGTTTGATTGTTTTTGTTTTTTGCTCAACAAGTTTGATTCTTTAAAAGACAAAATGTGTGACAATTTTTTTTTTTTTGGGAAAATAATTCCCCGTATTGGATGGAAGCCCACGAGAATTATCCTGTTTTCATACTACTAAATCAAAGAACCTGAGTTTGTCTCAACCAATAAAGAAAAAAAATGCTAAGTAGATTATAAATAGATCAAATCTCTCAAATATATTTTTATGTTTTTATTATAAAAATATATTAAAAAAATGAATGAAACATATTTTTTATTTTAAACTTCACTTCCAAAACTTCACCTTATAATTCTAAATCTTAAATTTATATTAGTTAACCCAATAAAAAAAATGTATATTTATACTATTTAATAAAATTATTTCAATCATTTTTTAAGATATATATTTTTTTAGATTTATCTTAAATTATTTTTTAAAATTTAAAATTAAGTGATATTCATTGGATATAGACAATAAAATGAGTTGTAACACACTTGTGTTGTAATTGCATGAATCAAATTTAGAATATCATTAGTCCGTGTTTTAAGATTTACAATAATGCCTCGATAGCTGTCGAAAGGTTGAACAGTTATTAAAAAAAATCAAACAATGTTTTGTAGGAAAATAACAATTTTTATGACACAAAATTAAGAATTTTCATATACACATACAAAAACTAAAGTCAACTTGTATTTGAGCTAGTAGACAGCATTACTTGGATAATATGTATCATATATGTTAGTTGGAGTTCAAATATTCGGAAGAGAATTTGTATTATTTTTATTGTTTTGAGCACATTACTCGATAATTTGAAGTGTATTTGATTTTATATAGGTTTGGGATCTTAAAAGACAAAATGAACAATTATGATATCATAAAAAAAAAAAATTCTGGCATAACAATTATGTATTAGATGTTTTTGCTGGAAACAACTCGAACATTATTTAAATTTTATTTGAAAGGACGCTCTATTGAGGATTAGATATCATCATATCACATGGTTTAATCTGACTATGAAACTTGAAACATGCACTTGTGGGTATAACGTATTAGAAACAACATGATAATTTCATATTATTCTGGTGCTAGTTTGTAAGTGTTTTCTACTCATGCTTTTTATAAGCTTTTGTATTTAAGCTAGCTATCTAGATTAAGTTTGACGATCAAAATGTTATGAAGTTAATTTAATTCCTTATTATACCACGATATAGAGTCATAGGTTATGTGTAATTGTGTTTGAGGGCGCTTCCTATTACACTGATTGATCAATAATTGTAGAATTTGTTCCAAAGACAACTGCATACGATTTGGGAGACTGCACTTTAGAGGAAGAAAAAACGTTATTATTGTTTACCATCATTACGCATGTTATCAAAGTGTACATATTATATTATAATTTTTGTTGGTTTTATGTTATTATTGTTGATTAGTCAGTTAAGGTTTGGTTCACCAGATACTTCGGATTATCAAAAAAAAAAGTATAGGCTCAAACATTTTCGCTGACAATTTATTTTGTTCTTATTGTTGCAATAGCCAAAATGTAGTTTGAAGTTTCCTAAAAAGTTATTGTTTGTAATAGAAAGTTTTCACAAAAAAAAGGGAAATTTCTACCAAGTATCATCATGAGTCGTGTCAATTAATAGTTAAACTTTAAGATTTTGGGATGAAAAGGATTTTGAAAAGTAATAAGAATCATTTTTCAGTAGTTTTGTAATAACAAAAAGAAGCATTTGTCAGTAAAAAAAAAGAAAAAAAAAGAAGAAGAAATACTTGTGCCGATGTTCTAAATAGCTCCTGAAACGCATAAGAAAGGACTTATGCTGATGTTCTAATCATTTTCTGTAGTATAAGTCAGCAACATCGTCACTAGATTTACTGCTAGATACAGATAACGGTTTGCTAAATTAGATTTACCGAGGAACTGAGGAAGAAGGAGAGAGCAAATCAACATTTATATTTACCGTTGAGATGACATCAATGGCTGGGACTGGTTACAGACTATTGGGGACCATCTCGTACAGTGTACTACACTGCAAGCATTTACGAACGTCTGTGTTAGTCACACTTTAGTTAGACCCACTATCCACCAATCACTCTCGGCTCCGTGAGCGCCTGTACCACACGTTTTTGTAATAGCTCGGCGCTTACAGATCAATCTTCTATTATCAGAAATATACGAAATAAATACATCACTAAACACACCTTTTCCTTTTATTTGTGTAAAAAGTTTTTACTAAAAAACTAAACAGGTTACTTGTACCAACATGTCCAACATAGTATTAGATCACTATAGTATCCCTAGAGGCTTGTAGATACTATTGTAAGTGCCATGGAACACGAAGGAGATCTAAAGGAGAAAAGAAGAGATTGATTTAGTAAGAAAAGAATTAGCAAAAGCTAATAATACTTTTAATGAGGAAATAATTAGCAAAGACTAGTAAAGTTTTAGTGAGAAAAGAGTGAGCAAGTACTTATAATAAATAAATTAATAATATCCCCGTAGGTATAACAGAATTAATAATTATACTAAAAAGAGATGGAATCTACCATTGATGACACTCATGTCCCAATCGTCGCTCACACGTACGCTCGTTTTTTTCTTTTCTCTTTTGTAAAAAGGTAGAGGGACAATCTTTCCTTCACCTTTTTTCAGACACAAGTGCGAGTGAACAAGAGAGGAGTGTTAATTGAAATGTTTGTGGTTGGTGTGAAAGTCATGTAAAAACTATTAATGTAATTACCTTAACATTAAAAGTAAACTTCAACTTTTTTCTAGCCATTACATTCAATGCCTCAAATCATGTTGTATATGGGTATATCAATAAACAAGATTCATTCCATGTTCCATTTTTACTAAAAAACTTAGAATTAGTCTTTTTTTTATAGTTGGAACAAAAACTTAGCCATTAGTCCATAAATGTGAAATTAGTTAGTTGCTGGGCATCTTGTGACGGAACAAAAACATTAAACCAGTACCAAACCAAAAGTCAGACTAGAGTTGTATTTAAACTCTTCAGCTAGGGGATTAAGGTAGAATATAGTATAAAACTAATTGTATAAAGTCTAAGATGAGATTAAATATGATATAGCTTGTGGATTACTTGATCCCATCCCCAAATCTCACGTTAATTAAACACCTCTCATGTACTTACAAGTACCTTATTTCTTTTAACTTTAACTAAAGAAGCTTTGAGATTAAAGATTTTTATAATGCCAACTATCTTATTAGTTTCTTGTATCCTCTTGCATTGATTATTCTTTTAACACATTCAATAATTAAAAAGTTGTATTATTTGTTTGTATCTGTTATCTTTAACTGAAATTAATATTTTGATAATAATAAGAAGCAGAAGAAGAGGTAACATGCCATGTGATGGCACAGCTGTGACCACTCTTCCCTTCACCATTTGATAAATACCTTCTTCCATCTTTCCTTCTCCTGTCTTTTGACTCTCTCTCTCTCTCTCTCTTTTGGCTTTTCTAAGTCTCTCTCTAGAGCTTTCAATCCCTCTCTAATGGTGGAACCAAAACCCTAGATCTTCCCATTCATCTTATCTGCTTCCACACCCCTCTCTAAAAAACTGTGAGTATGAAGACTTTCCCAAGCTTCTTTCTCTCTGTAACGACTCTCTTCTTCTCCTTTTCTCTCTCCCTTCAAGCTTCTTCACCATCTTTTTACAAAGAAACCCATCAGCTTATAAGCTTCAAAAACGTTCTTCCCGACAAGAATCTACTTCCAGACTGGTCTCCCGACAAGAACCCCTGCACCTTCGACGGCGTGACTTGCAAAGACGACAAGATTTCTTCTATTGATCTCAGTTCCAAGCCACTTAACATCGGATTCAGTGCCGTGGCCTCGTCTCTCTTGTCTCTCACAGGATTAGAGTCTCTGTTCCTCTCAAACTCCCACATCAACGGCTCTATTTCTAGTTTCAAGTGCTCCGCTTCTCTCACCAGCTTGGATCTATCAAGAAACTCTATCTCCGGTCCTGTATCAACCTTGTCTAGCCTTGGTTCTTGCATCGGTCTGAAGTTTCTCAACGTCTCTTCCAACACTCTGGATTTTCCCGGGAAAAGTTCAAGTGGGTTGAAGCTTAGTAGTACCTTAGAAGCTCTGGATCTCTCCACGAACTTCCTCTCCGGTGCTAACGTCGTTGCCTGGATTCTCTCCGATGGCTGTGGAGAGCTGAAGCACTTGGCTATAAGCGGAAACAAGATCAGTGGAGACGTGGATGTCTCTCGTTGCGTGAACCTCGAGTTCCTCGATATCTCCTCCAACAATTTCTCCACTAAGATTCCATCTCTCGGAGACTGCTCGGCTCTTCAACATCTAGACATCTCCGGTAACAAATTCTCCGGCGACTTCTCCAGCGCCATCTCCTCCTGCACAAGCCTTAGGTCTTTGAACATCTCCGGCAACTTATTCGCTGGAACCATCTCTTCATTACCGCTCAAAAGCCTCCAGTACCTCTCTCTAGCTGAGAACAAGTTCACCGGAGAGATCCCGGAGATTCTCTCCGGAGCGTGCGGTACACTCACCGCACTCGATCTCTCCGGAAACGAATTCTACGGTACGGTTCCTCCTTTCTTCGGCTCATGTTCTGTTTTGGAGTCACTAGTTTTGTCCAATAACAACTTAACCGGCGAGCTGCCTATGGATACGTTACTAAATATGAAAGGACTCAAGGTTCTTGATCTGTCTTTCAACGAGTTCTCTGGCGAGATACCGAAGTCTCTGAAAAATCTCTCCACTTCGTTGCTAACATTAGATCTCAGCGCCAACAACTTCACCGGTCCGATTCTCCCGAGTTTATGCAACAACGCTAAAAACACACTCAAGGAGCTTTACCTTCAGAATAACGCCTTCACCGGGAAGATTCCTCCGACGTTAAGCAACTGCTCCGAGCTAGTTTCTCTTCACCTGAGCTTTAACTACCTCTCCGGGACAATCCCTTCGAGTCTAGGCTCCCTATCTAAGCTCCGAGATTTGAAGCTTTGGATGAACATGCTTCAAGGAGAGATCCCTCAAGAGCTCATGTATGTCAACACCTTAGAGACTCTCATCCTCGACTTCAACGACTTAACCGGAGAAATCCCTCCCGGTTTAAGCAACTGTACCAATTTAAACTGGATATCTCTTTCGAATAACCGGTTAACCGGTCTGATTCCGAGATGGATCGGCCGGTTAGAGAATCTCGCCATCCTCAAGCTAAGCAACAACTCTTTCTACGGTAACATTCCGGCTGAGCTCGGCGATTGCCGGAGCTTAATCTGGCTCGATCTCAACACTAATTTCTTCAACGGTACGATTCCGCCGGAGATGTTCAAACAGTCCGGTAAAATCGCGGCGAATTTCATCGCCGGTAAGAGGTACGCTTACATAAAAAACGATGGGATGAATAAACAGTGTCACGGAGCTGGTAACTTGCTTGAGTCTCAAGGAATCAGACTTGAACAACTTAACCGGGTTTCGACCCGGAACCCGTGTAATTTCACTAGAGTGTACGGAGGTCACACTCAGCCGACGTTTGATAACAACGGCTCGATGATGTTCCTAGACATGTCTTATAACATGTTGTCTGGATACATACCTAAGGAGATTGGTTCGATGGCGTATCTGTTTATTCTCAACTTGGGTCATAACTTTATCTCTGGTTCTATCCCTGACGAGGTTGGTGATCTTAGAGGGTTGAACATTCTTGATCTTTCGAGTAATAAGCTCGACGGGAGGGATCCCTACGGGGATGTCAGCTCTTACCATGCTTACGGAGATTGATCTGTCGAATAATTTGTTATCCGGTCCGATTCCTGAGATGGGTCAGTTCGAGACTTTTCCGCCGGTTAAGTTCTTGAACAACTCTGGTCTCTGCGGTTATCCGCTTCCGCGGTGTGGTGCAGCAAACGCATCTGCGTTTGCTCACCGTTCTAACGGAAGGAAACAGCCGTCTCTTGCGGGGAGCGTGGCTATGGGGTTGTTGTTCTCTTTTGTATGCATATGTGGGTTGATTCTTTTCGGTAGAGAGATGAGGAGGAGGAGGAGGATGAGAGAGGAGGCGGCTTTGGAGATATATGAGAACGGGGGAGGAAACTCTGGTGATAGAACCGGTAACAACACGAACTGGAAGATGACTGGTGCAAAAGAAGCATTGAGTATCAATCTCGCAGCTTTTGAGAAGCCATTGCGGAAACTCACTTTTGCGGATCTTCTCAAGGCTACAAACGGGTTCCATGAGAACAGTATGATTGGTTCCGGCGGGTTTGGAGATGTTTACAAAGCTGTTTTGAAAGATGGAACCGCAGTGGCTATCAAGAAACTGATCCAGATTAGCGGTCAAGGCGATAGAGAGTTCATGGCCGAGATGGAAACAATCGGGAAGATCAAACACCGAAACCTTGTTCCGCTTCTCGGCTACTGCAAAGTCGGAGAAGAGCGGCTACTTGTGTATGAGTTCATGAAGTATGGGAGCTTGGAAGATGTATTACACGACCCGAAGAAAGCTGGTCTGAAACTAAACTGGTTCACGCGACAGAAAATCGCTATTGGAGCGGCTAGAGGGCTAGCCTTTCTTCACCATAACTGCATCCCACATATCATCCACAGAGACATGAAATCCAGCAACGTGTTGCTGGACGAGAACTTGGAAGCTAGGGTTTCAGATTTTGGCATGGCGCGGCTGATGAGCGCGATGGACACGCATTTGAGTGTCAGTACATTAGCCGGTACACCAGGCTATGTCCCTCCTGAGTATTACCAAAGTTTCAGGTGTTCAAAAAAAGGAGACGTTTATAGTTACGGTGTGGTCTTACTCGAGCTACTTACGGGTAAACGGCCAACGGATTCGCCGGATTTTGGAGATAATAACCTTGTTGGATGGGTGAGACAGCATGCTAAACTGCGGATTAGCGACGTGTTTGATCCTGAGCTTATGAAGGAAGATCCAGCAAGAGAGATTGAACTTTTACAACACTTGAAAATTGCGGTTGCGTGTTTGGATGATCGGGCTTGGAGGAGACCGACCATGTTACAAGTCATGGCAATGTTTAAGGAGATACAAACGGGGTCGGGACTAGATTCGCAGTCGACCATTGGATCAATAGAGATGGTCGATATGAGTATTAAAGAAGTTCCTGAAGGAAAATTTTGAGAGTTAGACACAGAGCCTAATCAGATTCTTAAGGGTCCGTCCAATTTTCTTTTGTATTTTTCTACTGTATTCTAAATGTATTTATGTTATTTTTATACAGAAGAGAAAAGAGTAATGACTTTGTTAAGAGTATGTAAATATAATGTTTTTTTTTTTTGCGTTTTTAGTTCTTTGAAAATAATTTCTTCGACTAAGACTCTTTAAATAAACGAAATGAAACCTGAAAAAGGCAATATAAGTTTCTTTATGAAACTGCCACCGATCATTTTCACGCAAATGCACGTGACTTTAGTACTTAATCCGAGGAATTCACTTTGCATGAGAACGGGAACGTAATATGAGCTTTGGATTTGTTCTTTTTCCTTGGGCGTGATAATTTCACAACAGACGTTTTTCATTTTTTTTTCCATCTTTTCTGAATATACTATTAATATTGGTGAATTTATCGGGTTGAACCATATTTATTATAGCTATCTACCTTATTCAGTGCAACTTTATCTATGAAATTATTTTTCCTTTACAACTGAATATACTATTCGCGTATATTTTTAAAATGCATCGTTATTACTACTGTGATTTCACAGAATAATGGGAGGATCTGTATTTTATTAGATGTATAAATCCATTGAAAATCAATCAAATTTTTAAACTCTTTAAGCTAATAAATACGAAGAGATTGATATAAAAGATGGACGTTTTACCTGAAAGTAAAACAAAGTCTGGGTTCATGTCTCTGTGGACACTGCACCAACATTTGCACAACAAAACTTACACAGGGAACGTGCGCTCTTTTCTTCCTATGATCTTCAGCGACGTGGACTCACTTCACGCACCTCGCTCGTCGAAATTCGTGTTGCTTTGCTTTTACTTAGTACTTTCTTTTTTCTCACTACTACCCAAACTAAATAATAAAATAATGAGTTTCGGCTTTTAATGAAACTTAAAGAAATGTTTATTCGGGTTATATACAGCTTTTACTTATCAATTTAATATGCAGTGTTATAGATTACATGAAACCCACATATCTATTTTTTGCATAATGTATATTTGGATTGTTTACCTTGAAGAATATCGAAATCACTTAATCAATAAAGATTTCACATAAATGAGTGTTTTGTAAAATATTAGGAAATTGCAGAATCCTCCAACCATCGTACAGATCGAAACCTATATAAGTATTTTATAATTTGTGTCTTTCCCGGAAGCTAGTCTGGACAAGTGTTATCAATCAGTATACACTGCAAGCCGTCTTAAAATATAGTAAACTACGAATAAATTATACATGCTTCTAATATGAATATGAGTTTAACCCATATATTCCAAGAACAAATATGTAAAGTCCCGACCGCCCATGGTTAATAGACCATTTTTGTCCGCTCTCGCGGTTCGTAGACTCCATTCCGTTCTAACGGTCGGTGCGTAAATTTTTTAAAGCTCGAAATTATTATACATTGTCTATGCAATCACCACATGATATTTTCCCGTGTTTTAGCCTTACTTACACGGTATCGCGAATAACTTCCCGATAGTTCACCAATTTTTTAACTACTCTAGCATAAGCATGCTTAACCCTGAAGTTTTAAACGAATGTATGACGGAAAATGTAAGTACACTTTTGTGACATAGGTAATCAAATCAATTATCTTAAACCTTTTTCATATATCACAACTCGGAATGTTACAAAATATTTGGAAAAACGACGGATACGTGCACATACACCTCATATATAACGCATACTTTTTTTATATATATAACGCATACTTTTTTTTAATATATAACGCATACTTACATATATGTATAATACATACCAACCTACAAGCTTCATGTATAATAATGTATATATTGAGTAAATATTGAGTAAACGCATTCGCTTAAACTACTACTAGTAAATTGTGGAGAGGAAGAGAGATGAGTAGCTATCAAGGGTGAACACGCGCGACGGTGGTGGGCACGGTACGGAGCACGTGGGCCATCATACATGCAAGCTGTACTTGTCGGAAAACTTCCCATAACAACGTCTCCCTCCGCCGTGGGCCGCCGTCCCTTTCCTGTCTCCACCGAATGGACCTCTTTCTCTCTCTCTCTCTCTCTACCACGTATGTTTATTTCTCATCCATACAATTTTGTTAACTAATTATCTTTCTAAATCCTAATACATATTCTCAACAGAGAATATTCATATGCCTAAGATATTTTTGTAGTATTATTTTGACAAGCTGTCAATAATAATACTATTAATTACGCAGAATTATTGGGGGTACGTACGTGAGTTTCGGTGCTCTGTTGTCTGATATCAAGAAATCAAGATATATAATTTAGTTTTAGGAATAAGCATAATGCACACATCCACTACCCACCAAAATTATGTCAAGTACTAATACCAGGGCGGTAACCTTGCATATATGATAAAATTTACAGAGAATAGAGAAGTGTACTTGAAGGTAAACTTTAAGAAAATAAAATATAGGAAACATAATTGAATTGCGAACCTGTAGAAGAAAGCTGTGTAAATTACAGAATACCTGAACGTAATTCATGATTCCATATAATCGTGCAATTGAAATAATACAACCGTTCTATCATTTTACAACCGTAAATTTTCTATTGTGTAAATCAAATATTGACGTTTAAATTCCTGCAACTACATGTACATTCACATACTCTAGATATGGGTCCAGTGCATGCAAGACGGTCCATGCATAAATGCATTTAATATTTTGAATTTTTCTGTATCGGTTTAGTGGAGGTTTGCGATGGGTTCAAATGTACCGTGTACGTACTATACACAAACGGTTTATATATAGCTATATATGGAATTGAGAGATCTGAAGTTGAATTAATTTAATCGTTCTTTTGTTCATTCTCGAGGCTTCTATCTCACGTACAATCTTCCCCCCCCCCCACGTGCGAATGATCATTCTTAATAACTACTATCTCTTTGATTTTAAGTTTCATTTTAGTTTTATACATAGGAATTAAAAAAATAATTAATTTTATTATTTTATATATAAAAATACAATTATCTATATATTTAATCATATTTTAACAGGTAACAAAATAAATTATAATATAAAACTAGTAAATTTTACATTAAAACTCAAAAACGACAACTTCACAAAATTAAAAATACAAGAATTATGAAAAATGTCTGCAAACCCATTCCCACGAGTTCTGAAAACAACCATTACAGGTTAAAAAGAGAATTAATTATACTTTGTAATCAAATAAAAGATAGTTTAATCAAATAAATCGGTTGGTTCATCTCCCCTTGGAATCTTCCTTTCTTTTCACGAAGAAGAGACAAAGAAACAAAAAAGCGACCGCTCAGATTTCGTCAATATTGTTTAGTGAATCTTCAAATATATATATATATTTTTTTTGAATCTTCAAAATATTATATTCATCTCCACGCAGCTTCCCCCAGCTTTCTCGTTTTTAATTCCCAATCAGTTTTGAACAATTTTTTTTTGTTTCACACAAATAGTTACTTAAACTATTCAATGTACTTAATGTTAGAGAGTCAGTATCACGTTTACGTTTGCTTCCAACTGTTAGAATTGCTTGAAGAGAGTGTCATCAAATTAGTAGTAATAAATAAACTACTATAAATAATTTGTCCAAAATCTGAGATAAATAGATAATGAGTACTCATGGCAAAAAAAAAGATAATGAGTTCTCAAAAAAAAAGAAAAACTGAGATAATGTAACACAATACATAAGCTATTTTTTTTTGTCTGAACACAAGCTATTTACTTTTTGTTAGTAATAGCTAAATATTGTAATTAGTATGAAAACTATAGGACCTTGAATAAGGGCGACGCACGGTGCACGAGGGAATCACGTGGGAGTCTCCCTCGGAATCGGCGGAGCAACCGGGTCACAGCTTTCCTCGTAACTTGATATAAGAGCAGGATTAACCGGGGTCTCTTAAGGTGGGGTTCTTAGCTTTTCTAAGAGACGTATCTTAGCTTTTAACTAAGAAAAACTAAGAACCGTCTCTTAAATAAGAACCATAAGAGCCGTCTCTTAGCGGGAAAAATGCAAAAAAAAAAAAAAAAAAAATTAAAAAGACAAATTTTTCGTTAAGAACCCCACCTTAAGAGACCCGGGTTAATCATGGCCTAAAAGGTTTCGTATTATAAGTTGACCAAAGAAAAAAAAGTTGATCAACGTGGCACTATTTAAAAAACAATAAAGTATTTAAAACTGGGGAACCGAAGCGCTGTTACGTGGTCTTTATGCTCGTGGACTTAGAAATATCTATTGGACCATTAACCAAACCAGGACGGTCTAGTGGTACTTGAGGGCTAGGTTGCACGGGTACGCCAAACACTACCCGTCTCCCGTACCGGAGACGTCCCGGAAACGGATACTGCATGGGGACTGCTTAGAAACGTCCCGGTAACGTTTCGAGTATTGACGGGACGGTAAGAAGTTTTCGGGGACGGGATGGTGAGATATTGGGACGTTTCTGAGAAATATGAATCTGAAAATTGGCGTTTCCGGTGGGTATTATTAGATGTGTACGATTCCCAACACAGTCAATTTGATTCGTGAAATTCATAATCTAGAAATGTTTATTCTTTTTACAGGAAAAAGCTGCTGAATAAACAAAATATATTTTAGGTTTCAAGGAGATGACATGGTGATTATATCAACTAGATTTCAAAATATATATAAGCATTAACTAGGTTTTTTTATGAGACTTTTATCAACATTTTTGAGAAAATTAATTTTGAGAAATATCCTAAGATAGAACTAAAAAGTTTTTGTCACAAAAATAATTTTCAAAGACCAAAACATATTTTATTAAAAGGGTAAATATATATATGTTTGGATTAACTAATTTATACTTAGAATTTAGAGTTATTGGGTGGGTTTTGGATGTGAAATTTAAAATTAAAAAGATATTACAATTTTTAAAATAAAAAAAATCTATTTAATTCATTTTTTCTTGAGCTATATTTTTGTGACAAAAATTTAAAAATATCTATTTGAGAGATTTACCCATTAATTTTCTTCAAAACCATAAAATATTCAATTAAAACCATTTAAAACATAACAAAAGTGCTTAAAATTAAAAATTTTATGTAGGTATTATTATTTTTAGATTTAATCTGTAATATATATATATATATATATATATATATATTATTGTCGTTTCTTAGCCGTACCCGTATCTCAAATTTTTGGTTTTGCCGTTTCCCGTCCCCGTTCCCGCCCCCGTTTCCGGTTCCCGTACCCGTGTCAGTGCAACTTAGCTTGAGGGAGCTTCGGTCCCGATACGGTTCTGAGTTCGATCTGTGCTGGCTACCGGAAATTAAAATTTGGGCATCACCGGCGACAACTAGTCTGGACCCACTTATATGAAAACATGATATCTCTGTATAATTCAAAAAGAAAAAAATATCTATTGGACCATCGAAATAATTTGTCTTTGATGCTCAAAAAGCCCATGAATTACTATCTAAGACCACTAAATTTTCACTTCAGGTCTATTAAGATAAAACACTTTTATCATGAATACATTATGAATTAAGAGATTTAAGAAACCCATTAATGTACAAACGTTGGCTCAGCGCGCAGTTTCGTTGGTGGGCTTATTACAACACATCTGTATTGCTTCAGCTCGTTTATATACCCAAGAATGACTAACTAAGGCCCAGTAAAGATACCTCTTTTTTTTGTCGACGACCCACATATATATATATATGTATCTTTTCTTCCCTTTACCTTATATACATATAATTTACAATATACATATAATATCTGAACAAACCAGTGTTCTAAAACGTGTTATGTACTTGTTACTTGTTAGGTAGTAGACGAACCTCCATCTCCATATAGCGCAGACATATGTACATATTTTTACATAAAAATATATATTTTATGTATAACAAATTAATATTTTAGTTTTAGAAAACTGAAAATAAATATATTCCAAATGTTAATTTTATGTATGCGATATTATTTAATATTGGGTCAAATTATGTTAGCGAATAAAAACTTTATAATTTGAAAAGCATTATCAAATTCATCTTTTCATCATATCGTTCTTAACATATACACATATATTTGTTATGCAATAAAAATTATATCCATTAACCATGATTATGCAATCATTTTATTAACTCAACATCATATTATAACTTTGTAATCTAGAATAAATAAAATTTTAGTTTCGTCAAAAACATACAAAGTTTTAAACTTTCCAATAAAAAAGGTACCATAAATAATCTTACAAGAGACAAACCTAAACCACCACACGAACACATTGTACATATAGAACATCATCGTACCTTTTCCTAACGAGAACATATATGTAGTTACTATTTCCTTTCTTTTATGAAGGTATTGATTAATATAGCGATGATTAGTTCGTGGCACGATGGAATAATTTTTGATTAAAAAAAAATTACAACATCACCAGAAGAAGTTGGAGAGAGGAGAGTGGTGAGAAGAGGAGAGAGAATCGTCGTCGAGATGATTAGAAGGAGAGTGAAGATGTCTTCCTTCGTAAGTAGTGATTACCATTCTTGGATCATCTGCTAATCTCTCCACTCTCTTCTTCACTCTACACTTGTCTTGTGTGCATCTGTAATAGCTCCTGACATTTTTAAATAAAAATTATTAGTTATTTAGTTAACCTAATTTTATCAAAATTACTGAAAAATGCACCATAACATTACAAAACTGAGTAATATCTATTAATCCGCCAGAGATAAGATAGTTTTCTTTCTATTTCCAGGAAAATAATTTCATGTTATGAATGGAATCAAGATTCATGTATCAATCATATACATATATAAATATAATCATGCTATATGGGAAAATAAACCTATTCAATGGGGATAATATTCTTATGTATGGAAACCGAATATCGAGTGCATATCAACACAGATGGCAAATGGAACTTTAATACTGAGCTCATGATAAAACTTTACAAAACATCAAAAGTATAATTTTTAAGAACTATACAAATTACCCAAACAAATCATTGTTGGTAAATGTCAAATGTGAACTTGAGAGAGAGAGAGAGAGGGGAAAGGAAACCCCATATGTCTCACATAATACTCAAATGCTTCCACATGATATCATTTACTTTTTTTTTTTGTTTGGTGAACGGTTATCTCTTTTCTTACTTTTAGCTTTGTAACTATTAATCCCACTGAGCTAATAGTCTTCTTGTAACATATCCGATGATTAATATAGAGAAACACAACAAGATTCTGCTAAAAAATATCAATTCATTAGCAAAATCCTAAAGCAAATTCTAGTCTTTACATGGCTCATAATCAAACTCTTAAGCCGGTTAAATTTCTATGTTAGTCATCTTAACCCCAAGCAATAATGAAAGGAAAATAGATAACTGATGTATGAATGATATAACTAAACAAATACCGAAGAGTAAAAACTAGAAAACCAGGTTTTAACAATTATAAGAAAATTAGCTATATAAATTCACTTCATATAAGATAAACAAAAACCTGGGATGCTGAGTGTTCTTGACAACTTTCTGGCCATACTTTCTCCATCTATATCCATCATCTAAGACATCAACATCGCTTAGTGTCTTGAAGCAAAACCGAGGCTCCCTCACTTTTCTTCTTGTCTTAGGCTTCTTCATCTTCAGAGTAGACACTATTCCCAACCGTGGCGTGTTAATTTTGTGATGACGAGTCTCATAATGTTGATGATGATCATCATCATTAATGCCATCACCATCAGCAACATCATCATTAATATCACCTACATCAATCTGACTTCCATGGTTGTTTTTCTTGTTGTATCCGTATCCTGCTTGACTACCCCATGCCCTAAATTACATTAACACAACGCATTTGACATAAGCAAATGTGTAATGTGTGCATGGCAACTCAAACCAGTTAAAAAATCTGTAAAGAATACAAAAGTTATGTTAAGGGATTTAAAATGATTTCTGAAAATTATAATTTAAACTTGGATTTATTCGAATGAAAAAGTTTGTACACTTTAAATGACGGAATGTACAGTAGGCCGTAGGCGTGTGCATATAAATATATACATATGAGCTATGCTATGAACCTTTAGAAAATGCATTAAAAACTTTGAATTGTTACGCTCTTGATAACTTGTAGATAATTCCCCGTAACTACTATAGTATACGATAATTTATTATATGGTAAATCCATGGTAAAGGAAATTAATATCTTATGAGATATTACATATATATTTTGGATATATTTTATTTGTTTTATGTAATTAGAGTAGAATTAGAGACGGTGTTACAAAAAAAAGAGTAGAGTTAGAGACGAAATTATTTTATTATTTTAGTAAAGTAAGCTTACCATGGATTTAAAGACGGTCTTTGGGATGAGATACCACAGGTAAGACGATGCTGATCAAGATTAACAATACTATCATGATCATCCCTTTGTTTTGAAGAGGCTAAAGAGGAGATCGAGATTAGGGTTTCTGGGAGATTCGCCATGGGAATTAGGGGATCTCGAGGATGAGTTACAAAGGAAGGGGAGTAATTGTGTGTGAATGAATTGAAGGAGTGATGACCTAGAAATGGAGACACAAGAGAAGAAGGAGAAGATAATGTGTGATTAGGGAAAGAGAAAAAGAAACCTAGATGGTTAGTATTATTAGAGTTTATGATGTTTTGTGGCTCATCGAACAGGCTTACTCCTTGGTTTATCATACCCATCTCTTTCTCTTTCTCTTTCTTTCACGCAAAAGCTTGAAGGAGACGCAAAAGTTCGAAGGAGATGAGATTGTGTGTGTGAGAGAGAGAGGAGATGGATTTTTGGTTTTGGTTCGCTTTTGGGTTGTGACAGGCCAACCCATCCACATGTGTGTTTCGATAAATATATAAATGTTGGTGAAAGAAAGTTGGAGGTGGGTCCAATTGGTTTGGCTTTGTTTGAAGAATTGCATTTTTAATTCCAGTATTTGTAATTAAATTTTTTAACATTGATTTGGATATCCTTATTAGTAAAGTTTATATTTTTGTTTGTAGTTAATCTATTCAAAGAATTAGGTTTAAATAATGCCTAATCTATGAAATATATTAGCTGTTGCGATATCAGAGCAACCAAAAAACTGTGATTAGTATATAATGTCTTTTTTGTGTGATGGTATGGTTG